>JAVFBZ010157893.1:0-18188 GCA_032466195.1 Katharina tunicata | reverse complement strand
TATCTAGAAACTTGTCTCTGAGAATTGATCTAGAATATGAGATAATTTCTCGGCTTTAATTAGTCGATATCCCTGTGTCAGTGTGATTACTCCTGACAAAAATATATATCAAAATGAATCACTGAAATAATGTGAAACATGTTTGTAATATTTTATTAGCATGTCAGGGGAAGGTATCTTTT
Source organism: Katharina tunicata (assembly GCA_032466195.1). Taxonomy (NCBI): domain Eukaryota; kingdom Metazoa; phylum Mollusca; class Polyplacophora; order Chitonida; family Mopaliidae; genus Katharina; species Katharina tunicata. The sequence continues at coordinate 18,006 of JAVFBZ010157893.1, read as the reverse complement.
TAGTCGAAAACACGTACTGCTTTTCAACAAGCATTAAATAGAATTTGAAAACGAAGACAAATTCCTTAACCTGCACTGAAATTCGTTATCTTAATGGAGAAATCATATCCAGAGTATTGACATTATAGAGTAATAATGCTGTTATGATATCTTCTAGTGTTCTCATGTCGTAAGTTTATCTAAATTTCACATGTTTCATTTGCATCAATACTGTTCCTATCCTAAGACTGAGCCACTCATTCTGTAAAGCTTGAAGTCAGGCATCCTCGCAGGAAACAAAAGAACGAATTCTATAGGACACCACACTGCACGAAATACGATCCGGAGGCTTCAGTAGATCTTCGTAGATTACTTTATGTTTTTCCCGTTCAGCATTTAATTTATTGAAGTTTGTGGAATTTGTACAACTTTATTTCTTCCTAGATTAATTTTTGTTACCTTGTCATACATTTCTTAATTTTTTCAATGCGATTGCTGTTACATATTGCGAACGCATTGAGGCGCGTGTAAACGGACATAGATAGCAGAATGAATATATATTGATATACTTTCCAAAAGCTGAACATTTTTCCCTTCATCATCATTTGGTAAAGGATCATTTGGAAATCATGCCGATTAAGAAAAAAAATTCCCGTTTTTCCTTCTGAAGAGGAAACCAAACAGAATCGATTTGAAAGAGAAGCTTATCGGATTAGCCCCCTTCAAACCTGGTATGTATTAGGTTTCAGCTGGAACCAGGTAAATACTCAAAGCTAGACATGTTTCCATTTGTATTCCAATATGATCAGCACCCGCCTTGCTAGTCTTCTTATACAGGAATATCTAAACCTTGTGCTTAAAATGCTTAAATCTCTCTCGCAGACACCAATTATAGCTTACAAGAAAGGGACAAAGCTCTTGAGGACCTTGGTTAAGAAAACACTCCCTTCTGCGTCGGATAACTCATAGCTGTCATTATCAGTAGTTTATAGAACTGTGCGTTAATTTCATGGTCTAAATAATGCTCTAAAATGTAGATAAATGCATGGACCAAAAAATTACAACATTTGATGTACACAGTATAAGCAATTCGCTTAGGGTTAGGGTTAAGGTGTGCATTACCTGAATAAAGTGAATCTATATCTAAAAAATGATGCTCTCACTATTTACCTATTTTCTCGAGATACTTGTAGTTCAACCATAACAACTTGAGATTAAGACTTATCCAGAAACTTGAGTCTCTGAGAATGTATCTATAAAATGAGATGATGTATGGATTTTGATTAGTCGATATTCCTGTGCCAGTGTAATTACTCTGGACAAAAATATATTTATTCGTTTTCTTGTGTGCCTATTATCTGATATTGGACCTTCATCAGTTCGTCGACGCCATTTCCAATTTTTCAGTTCCGGCCTACAGACTACAATTAACACCATTTAACACTGGTAACACTGTAACTATTCTGACTTTCTCTCACATGTTTACTATGCTCAAGTCACATCATGTACCGGAATAACTATAGCTGTAATAACCACGACAAAATAGCTGCTGATCATCAGACTGGCTTCTGAGGTTTCTTTATATGTTGTATAATGCCTGTGTACGCCTGAATTAGATACCAGTTTCAGCTTCCAATTGGACTATAAGTCCAAATTCATTCTGTTAAATTGAATTGAATTGAAGTTAAGGAACAAATTCTACTTTTTATTTGTATATTCAGCAAATATGTTTTCAATGATTACTACAAAACACTGATTGAAATTACTTTATGTTCTTATGTATATATGTTGAAGCACAAACAGGATTTGTCATCCTGTACGAAAACCTGAGATCGACAGCTTTTCTGATAAATAAGCTCCAGTTTATTATTCAAAATCAATATATTGAGAAAACTGACATCGGGGAATACTACCGAGTAAATATCAATGAGAAATTGGAACAAGTATACGCATTACGGCTAGCACCTGTCTTCTACTCTCCTAACTTTACCTGTCTCAATATTTTGCTTTCTCTAGTACCGCGCTAAACAGGTGATCACTCTACTGGAGTGAGAGCTTCTTATATGATGGCTTTAAAACTATCAATACATCTGTCTGGAGTAAAGACAATAATTGAACGGCAGTGCTCACCATAACACCTCCCGGCTGTTAGACAGAGGTCAGACGGAAGTAAGCTATTTAAACAACAGGTGTGGGCATATATGTACCTAGATGAACCCTAAAAATCCCAAAACCTTTGGGGTATTGTTATTTTTGTGTGAACTGCTGTATAAATTTACTCATTCTAAAATAATTGATTATATTAGCTGAAAAAGTCAACAATCTTAAGCTTTTTACACTCAGAACACGTATGCGGGCTTTTCAATAGTTAACTGCCATTAGTTATTATTAAATTTCCATATTGAAGAAAGAATTATGTGAACAATATTAACACTAGCCAGATAGTCCATACTGATTTGGCTAGAATGTAAACATGCGTGACTTAACAGATGGCACAAAGACGGAAAGTAACCGTGGAGCACTACAAACATATTATGTGGAAACAGTTCATTAACCTAGTCTTTTTCCTGATGCACCTATAATGTTAAGATAATGAAACAATAAAATAGAATATAATAATATTGATTGTTATACAATCATGTTGAGTTAAACTACATGTATGATGATTAATTTCCAAAGATTTCACCAAAAGCCACTAAGTAAAGATGTGACGAGACGATACCTTCTGTCGTATGAAATGGTGACATTTAGTTGCAAATGCTTGCATGGAATTATCCATAGTCTGCCCATCAAACAAAATATCAACAAGAAGGAAGTGATATAAATAATAATAAAGTGCGTATGCTATTATTATCTCCACATCTTACAGATATAAATTCACTCACATGTATGTGTTATTAATATTTTATCGCACAATGTCACATGGCTTTCTTCTATTAAGCACATATCAGACATTCGTTTGCATATACCAATACTATAACTTTCTGAGTGCGTAATAAAACATTTTTACAGAAATTAACACAAACATTCCACGCATCCTGACATGCCTATACCCTTTCACAAGTTGTTAAATCTATATTGGTACAATATGTTTGTCTGATCTGTTGGCATTATATCAGAGATAACCATATCTTGTAACCTGACAAAATTAGTAGTAATTGCTGAGCATGTCTAAGTGGTTTTTAACTTCGAAATCTGTGATGAACCTAAAATATGCAATAAGTGGAAGATTTTTAAATCATCGAATAATGAAACTTGTTAAACTAAATCTTAAAACCGCTCATATTCTGTCATAATTATTCTGAGATTGTTACAAAAATGCTTCACGTTACGATCAGCGAAGAATAAAATTCACACACAGTTTAAACGAGGGTAACAAAAGAAGTTACTGGGTTCTGGATCATGGAGAGGTTTATTAAATATCCTTACCAGTAAATATGTTCAAATATTTGTGTTGGCTGTTTTTAATTGGCCTTACTTCCAACAGGTTTATTGTCGCTGAACAGACAGAAATTAAGACATTTTGTATACCACTAGATGTTTCCCCACAATATAACCTGAAATACATGAGGCAGCCTAACACATAACAGTTAATTGTATACACGTTACTTGAGGAATTCACATTGATTTCGAGTCATATAGTAGCTACTGTTCAGTGGCCGTCATTTATACATTATTCTCTACAAACCCTCATAGCTAGATTACTCATTTAAACACCGATTCCGAACATGCATTACAATGTATCAAAAGTTATGAAATGAAAAGTATGCCATCTTGGCATAGAAATAAGAAATTCAACAGGGTATAGTCTGATGTTTTTGTAACTTTACCCTAACTTGAAAAACTGATTCTAATGTTTTTTTTTCTAATAACAAATGATTCCCACGTTTCTACTAATGACTTAATTATTAGGATGTAATTACTTCTTATCACACCAACTCAGACTGTATTCATTGTTAATTTAATAACCAGTTCTCGGCGATACTAACAGAGAAACGGATTGTTAAGTTGAGTTGGGTCAGGTAATAACAGAAATTGTACAGTTTAGTATTCCGAAGAAGGTTAAGAATGTGTGCTGAGCAATGTTAAGCTGTATTAAGCAATATTTATTAACCCTTTAACGTTTCTCACACAGACAAAAGTGAACAAGCATTTTACAAATTCAGGCATATGTAAAGTTGTCACTACTACTAAGACCATAAGATGAAGTTGCAGTGTGTTATGTGTGTAAAGGTGGCGCGAGTGGCAACAAAAACGTATCGGCGACTGAAGACCAGTCTTGGAAATAGGCTCTTAACAGAAAACTATAGCACAGGGCTCGAGTTCGTCCGTTTCCATGAAACATCGATTGGTGGATGAATGAGGTTGACTTGTTGTTGAAGCTTAAGGTTCATGAAGTTAAGCAGGGAAGTGGTTAATCATGAAAAACACCCTTTCTTAGGGATCTCTAGAAAATGAGTATCCTAGTAAATTAATGGGATACCAACATTGTGTGATCGAACCTTGTCAACAGCTGAGGGTATGCCAATGCTAGTTTTCTGCAATGTTGAATAGTAAAGATACATGTATTGCCCACTAAAGGTGTTCCATTGTTAAGGGCAAATTTTCGTCGCACACATTCAAATCGGCACAGGGGAGACAATTATAGCAACAATTCTCTCAGTAAGACGCTAGTTTTTTTTTTATATTTTAGACATGGTGCTAATACGTTTGATATTTTATTTTACGTCTTCGGGTGTTGTGAATATTTTAACGTAAAATAATAAGCAAGTACTTTCCAGCCATGCTAAATGATATATATTTTTTTTATTATTGTGACAAATTTAGATGTAACAGTATAATTGGCGGGAAACTATGTGCTAGGTGGAAAGAGTGCGTTAAATTAGTTCACTTGGTTGTAAATATCGCGTTCATTCAGGTTTAAATGCTGACGGCTATTTTACTGAATGTACTTCTCCCTTGTTCTTATCATTGTATACTTATTAGAATACAGTAGGATGTTATCAGACTATATCTATTTAGAGATTCATGGCGTTATTAAGAGCTCCTTGCCAATGAAAAGACAGATACGTTGCCTCGTTCTGGGTTATAGACAGGAAATATTCATCACAACCATATTCATCCGTTGTGATTATCCTTTGTGCTTTAAATAAGAGACTGACGTTTAGGCTGACACATTGCCGGAGATTACTTTTAGTTATCTTTGATGGGCGCTACGACAAAATTTCTGCAACATTATCAGTTTCGAAAACAGCTTTATAGAGCATTGGTAAAGAACGTCACTTGTCCAGTGTACACCCAAAACGCCAATAACCACAATAATTCCAAGCAGTAGGCCTTTTTTCTCCTGCGTGTTGTCGCTAAATCCTTAAGACTAGCATATGTCTACAGGAGTGATAGAGAAGAATTGTGGATATTGATAAACCTGGCACACAAACTTGATACTCTTCATGTGGCGTATTCGTACAAGTTTCATTAAAATCAAAAAGCCATTATTATGTATTTAACGTGATAACATATTTTTACTTGAAGACAATTCAAGTACGAGTTTTAACAACCTAGTGACTTCATCCAAGGTTAGTGGATGGTTATTTCACTATGAACTTTGTACAGTCATTTTAAGGGTAAGTTAGTAGTATACACCGTGTGATCAAGTAATTATAACTAAAATGGCGTATAGATCTGCGCATTTTGTCCGCACTTTCTCGATAGTTTCGTTTTCGTCGCAGGTAACATTTCACGTAACGGCAAATACCGTATACTTTAGTAAAGGCTAGTATAGGTTATATTCGTCCTAGATGTCTCTAATAATAGAGTAAAGCCTTAGACGTGGAGATACAGTGAAACTATAGTGTACTTGTTAAGTGTGGACCTTCTATTTGTATGTGCTAAAAAGAGTTTTTATATGTAAGGCATTTGTAATCGTTCTTTTAACGTTTTAGCCTAAACACAATTCCTTTCTACAGGTGAATTATTTAAATAATTAGTGTTTTGTATGGATGATGTGAATGTGTGTTACAGACATGTTTAGTTTATGAGGTTTTGCTCATCCCTGTTAATAACTGAATATCGGACCCGTACGAAATAATTGAGAAGAATTTGAGAAGGAAGCCCTAGTGTCCCTTCATGAACTTAGGTTCAGATTTCTGTAAATGGATACAATGCTTTGCAGAGGGAGGTATTGAACTCAACTTTGATGTTAGTGAGTGATGTCAGCAAAATATCGTCAACAAAAAATAAACAACATGGTCACGAACAGCATGACCACTTCTTCTATTCCAGTGCTGCCTGTTTGATGTGGGTTCGTGTGTTAGAATACGGATACAGTTCTCTTAAAAAGAATTCTTCGCGATGGAGACTTGTTAAGTTAGCGTTGCAGAATTGTGCCTCTGTGCATGGTACTGCATTCTTATCACCACAAAGCGCACACATATATACATTATTAAAGCTGAATTCGCCAGAGAAGTGTTTCTACTAATTGCTGTAGTCAATCTGTATAGCGTAAAGACTCCTGTGTCACCCTTGATAACATTATTTGACTCTGGTCATGTCCACTTCTTAATATGTTAATAGCATTGTTATTTGTAAAGTTTATAGGTTGAGGTGGTTGAAATTCTTCAGCTTGTCACTCGGCAGCTACACAATGATATCCAATTCAGGCCAGCATCGAGAGAAATGTCATGAACATTTTTGAGTATACCAATTATGGTAATTTACTTCTCAAGTTTGGGGCTAGAGTTCTACAGCAAAGTTATCAAAAACCGATTGAAGTACGTTGGCTTTAACAGCTTTGAATAACTTTTCCTGGTACCTACCCTTTGTGCGGGATGATGATGTTAAAATACCTCGCATAGTGTCAGTTACATATTTATAGCAAATTACAGTTACATAGTGGACAGAACAAGAGCCAAAACTACTCGCGAGCGTTATCACGTTAAAAGCTGGACAGCAAGTGTCAACTCTACTCATTCGTAAAGTTCACTTCCTCACGCCTTAGATGTCGTACCAGTTTTAGACTATGGCTACCGATAAATACTTAATGACGACAGAGAGGTTGTTTAGTAATGCGTGCTGCACCGAGACGAAAATGGTTAATTACTTGCCTTTATTACCGCCATGGCATGTGGTAGTGACCTGAGACCTAAGTAGCAATTTAAGTTGTACAGGAACTGTGTCAAGCGGTCCCATTCCTCTTAACAGGCCCAAACCTGTCTCAGACACACAAATACCAACACGATAATCTAAACCACTAATATAAGATAAAATCAATATAATGCCAGGTGCGCAGTTGCATGCAGTTGCTCTTTTGGGGCCACTAGGTGAATTTCTTATTTTAAGCTGCAAAACCACAAAAATTCAAATTCTGCCTGATGCCCACGGTTTTGTACGCTTTATTGCCAAAGGACTTCGAGACTGCCACAGCCTGTGTCTCTATAGTACATTAACACTAATCAAGTGGTGCGCACAGTAGTGTGGCTCAGTTTAAACGACAGGACAGCTTGGTTACATTGTATCACTAAAGTTATTTACATTCAGGAGACTGTGGAAATTGAATCTACGTACATGTCTTAATAATTTAATTTGGCCTAGGAGGGTGTATTGCATATACGAAAACACAAAATCATAATTTTAGTCATAACATAACATTAGTTAATACAGGAAATTGATTAATCCACTAAAGTTACAAAATAATTTAGCCCTTTTTTCATCTCGACTGGCTTAAAGTAACATACGCACTCAAAAGTTCTGAATTTTGCACTATCACAGAATCTCATGAAAAATTTATATTTTTCTCAAGAAGTACAAGTTAGAGGCTTTCCAATAATTCCAACATCAAATTTGTAGGTCGGAGGAGAGTTTTTTAATAACTAAAAAACTAAAAACTGAATTTTCTATCAGAATTTTTAATAGGAAATGTGTCAGTTTACTGTCACAGCTCACACGTCACTCCTAGTCAACCGTGTTAGCCAGACCCCTTACAAGGTTCAAAATGTTGGCTCGGTATAAACAAGATCCGCGTTGGCCCTGATAGCCGAGTTCGAATCCCGGTGGAAGCAAGCAAAATTTTCTTTCTCTACATTTATACAATTAAAATATATGTATGCCAGTACCAGATTATCAGAATAACTCAAAAGAACAAAACAAATTTATAGTTAATTTCTAGATCAAAAAAGACGCCATGTCAGTGTCCCTATGTCAGTGCTTACCGTAGAGAAAGATACGCAGCCTTTACCTGGATAAACATTCGTTAGTTCTACTGTGAGCCTCTGTAGCTCAGTCGGTTAGAGCGTTGGCCCTGATAGCCAGAGACCCGAGTTCGAATCCTGGTGGAGGCAAGCACAATTTTCTTTCTCTACATTTATACAAAAATATATATAGTTTGCTGAAACCATTGTGTGGCGAAAGAAAAGGATGACAATATTCTATAATACCATATTGATTATTATTGTACTGTCCATTAGGCTTTTTCTCGCGGCCTGTGAAGGATATAAAAGAAGCATTTATAAACAGATTTATTATGCCTTACACTTTTGTTGAAATCAAATGCTAAATCCACTTTAAATTCCATTTTACGTTGTAATTTCTCAGGGAACCAATATAAACCTTACACTTACTGATTTGTTAGCTATCAGTGTTCAATGTGTTCTTTGGTTTTAAGGGCTCCTTTTTATGTTCTACTGCGTTATATAACTTACATATGTAGTCCACAAGACAGCTAATGGCAAGTTATCGCCATGAGACTTTCTTATCCGCAGTCTCGCCTGTCTTTATTACTAAATATCTATTTCAATGCGCGATATCATGCATTATATGATAATTATGCAAGTCTTTTAATTATTGACAAAATAGCTATGTGGCAAATTGTGACTAAAGTTTTGTTTTAAAATATGCATTTGCATGACCGTTTTTTTTTTCTTCACTAATCACGTTTACGAAATGTATTTTTGAAAATGCTATAAGAAATTATAATTAAAGAGTCTAGTAGTTTTGGTGAAGGCAAGTTTTGTAGCCAAAAGATCTTCACTATTTAATACGTAGATTTAGAAGGTATAACTCGAAGTGTCTGAGCATTCCGTTTTACTCAGACTGAATTAATAACCGTTCACACTCGAAAGTGAATAAACACTTGGCAGTATATTACAGTTGTAGGTGGCTGTCTGCATAACACGCTTTTCAGGAATACTACAGTTGTATTATTATTAATGGTAGTGAGAGATTGCACAGCCTGGGTCTGTTTTCTCGTCAAGAAGTGAGTAGCATGAAGGGTGTAAAAAAACGATAGCTGTCTGCCGTAGATATGCACAACTGTCGTCATAGGTTCTCTTCTCACGGCTTATAACACCGACTGAGAGCACTTTGAAATTCCAGTGTGCCAACCACCCAAAGTGGTTTCGGCAAACCAGCTCTTCAATACAACATGTATTAGCTGAAGTACTGTCCCCTTCAGGAATTGTAATTAGTTCTGGGATATCGCAGCAATAGAAATCATATGGAACATACCCATTTATATGAGTGGAGTAAATTGTCAACTGGATTTTCTTTTAGGGGTTTTATTGGTCCAAAACATCGCGCGTCGCAGAAAATAAAAATAAAAATATTTTCAAACTATTCTGTAACCATCTACAATAGGTAACAACTTGCTAAATATTTTGACGGTTTCAGAAGTCTCCCCTCTTCTTCGACTCGTAAAGCAACGCAATACGCAGAGACTTTCGTTTCGTCGCTCCTGGCTCTCTGACATCGCGCCTAAATTTACACGTTGGTCCAAAATTAATATCAGTTATAACCAACGTGCAATCAAACGGCTGTGTTTGTATGTTATATAAGTCCATCAACGGATTTATCACAGGATAAATAACAATTCCACTCTATTTTCATGGGGCTTTTCGATCTCTCTATTCCAGAGATCCACTACATATAACCCGAGCTTCTCCACGGAATTATGGCCTGCACGCAAAAAATGACACACAGCTCATTTGCATAATTTATGTTGCACGTCTGCTTATGGAGATAACATGTGGTATTCAAGTTAAAAAATCCTAAGATAGCAACCATCCCGGACAAGTTTCACTTTGGTGGGCGCCTAGTTTAACAGGAAATTTGCATAAATAGTGACAACAGAGTTTTACGTTGCACATTTACATAGAGAGAACAATGATGTGTATGAGTTTCAAACTGATATGTTAAATTGTGACAAAGTAAAAGCACAGTTAATTTGTATAATTTATTGAAAATAAATTGCATAATTCCTTGACCTGATTTCCATTCTGCATATCTATGCATAGAGAATAATGTATCATGTTTCAAAAGACAACGTAAAATAACATGGAAGATATACAATCCGGACAATTTGCTCGCTGATGGGGGCCTAATTTGCATAATTGACCAGGAAATTTTCATAAATAGCGTCAAAAGAGCTTTATGTTTTACGTCTACACAGAGAAAAGAATGCTGTGTATGAGTTTCAAATTGTGACAAAGATATTTCTAGGACAAAGAACAAACAGCTTATTTGCATAATTCCGCGATATGATTTCATGTTGCACGTCTAGATTAGAATGTATAATGTAAGTTTCAAAAGCTTTCGTTAAATAGCAGCTAAGATACTGCCTTCTGGCTGAGGGTAGTATGTTTCCAGATCGTATTCATGCTGTCATACTTAGCACTGGAGGAACATTATCGTTGCAAGATATAAGAAGTGACTACCCCCCCCCCACACACACACACACGCACAAACCCTGGGTGTGGGGGGGGGGGGGGGGGGGGGGGGGGGGGGGAGGGGGGGAATACGTTAAATATTCAACTATCAGTCAAAGTACTTGCTTTAAATACATTTATTTAAACTAATAAACGAACACGTGTAAGCACATTGATTGACTTTCTATACTATACAAACGTGTGACAAGGCGATCTAACTTAATACTTCGAGATACTGTGATATCTTTTTGAGATTTCTGGCTAGTTAAATTATTTGAATTAGATGCCGTCACTTGATCCAGTTTTCGCCAAACAAAGCAAGAAATCGATGTTCAATTGTCAATATTTCCTCATTGGACAAGATTCTTCTGCCTTTGACGCATCCACACATCCCATACAGAACAGCGTCTCTGCTTGTAGGATTGTCGGAGTTTCAATTAAGCCCTAATTTCCTACTAATGCTCAAGGGTTTCTTCGTACAATTGCTTTAATTTGACTCGGATTATATCTCATGCGGCTAGATAGCTCCTCCATACTTCTAGTTATTATTTTCAAAATTAGTGGATAAGATGTTCAGAATTGAGCCGTCGTCGATATCGATGGAAATTTGTTTTTATGGGCGAAATATGCATTAAGGTTCCATGCATATTGTGCACGTTTACAAGATGCGTGATAATGGGATTTGTTCGGTGGATAAGTTGAATTAAATCTTAAAATCAAACTTTCCTAAGCAGAAACTTTCCAAACTCATGGTAAGACAACAGAAGAAGTTAAAGGTATAACATTTTATGCGAACAAACTTGTCTAATCTTAGCACTTATTGTAATTCTGGTACTACCAACTATAGTTATCTTATTGTAACTATAGTGTAAATATTGGTGATGTGTCATTATTATATTTTCTGCCTTATTATCAAGTATCAAAACAGAATCAGTAGAGAACATGAAATATCAATTTCAACAGTGAATCCTTAATCACTGCTATATACTGAGATATTATATACTGCTATATGTGTTGTAACGTTTCAGGGCACGATGGACATGTGCTAAACTTATGGTGTTGAGAAATTCTGCCGACCGCGGCTGATTGCTGCTATTCAAGGAGTTTGTCTCGTCATTGGTTGGCGCACAATGTAAAGAGCTTGCTTGGCTCACCATTACCCGGGATCTATCAGTCTTCTGGCCAGTAAAGCCGTGGATTCCACAGCTTTTTATTGCCACCTTTCATAACAACCCAGCTATGACATGTCAGAAGCGGAAGAGAAGCAGGTAGAATTTATCACTGTAACAGACTGTTATCAAGCAGACAGCAGGCATGAAACATCACTTTATCTAACTAGAATCATTTACCAGCCTACAATACCTAGGGCCTACTCTCTGACTTATCTCCGTTACACTCGGACTCTGGTTTTTATCTAAACATTTGACATTTTCTGAGAAATGTTAGTTTGGATCGAGGAGATTTTACAGCTGATGAATATCAAGCAACTAGGAATCGTGTGTGAGCAGTGTCGATTTTGAGCAGCGAGGAGTATCCTTATACATCGCCCGAGTAGAACCAAGTGGAATTCAGCCGAGCGTGCAGACCGAGCTTCTTCGGAACTGTTCTCCGGAAAAAGCGAAAGATTGGCAAGTCAAATCGCTTCTAAAATCTAAATGGAGAGTATAGAGGGAGTAAATGAGAACGAAGGTCTGACCGCCAACTTCATTTAAAGGTAAGGTTTTCCTTAAAGAGTGTTCTCCAGCGTGCCCTGATAACATGAGAAATATTACATATATTACTGTCAAATCTAATATGTACGCGTTAATAGGCTTGTAGATGTTTTATGTTTCCTAAATTCAATTATTTCCTTTCCCATGACAAAGGGCCGTACAATATGGGCCGTGTACAATACTCTGATATCTAATAATACCTTAAAAGGACAAATACTGCTGGTACTGTCTTGTCCTGCTAATTAATATTGTAGCACATACACATCGTATCTTTCTGGAAAGATATTCTCGAGGACTCCATATCACCTTGATGCACTACGGTCTGATTATCTGTTTTTTCTAATACATATTGGTGCAAATGACGCATAAATGTGACCAAGTCGCTTCAATCTATTTTTCGTTTGTGTCATAATTTATGTTTCATAAATTGTGTTTCATAAATTGTGTTTCTGTATAGTCATAATCCTCATTCAAATCGTTATTTTGTTCTTCCGTTGCAGTATAATAATTAAAAAATACAACAATGTTGACAGTATTGTGCTTGTTAATAATAAACCCCTCTGAATCACAACATATATTCGGTAAACGAGATTTTTAAATGGCTAGTCGGATGTATAAATATCGATGCAACTGACAAAGAAGCTGAGCACCATGTTAAAATAGAAAATCAATTAAAGCAAAATTATTTGCAGAACTGCTTGTTTGGTTTTATGTCACTACAATACTGAATTTTTCTGCAGATTTTCAGATTTTGCATAGCTAAATTGCTCTTTCAATTACACATATGAATCCATTTTATCCACTCGGGCTCATTACTAATTGACTCCTCGCGATACTCCTGTAGTCGCTTTCGGACACATCCGGCAATAAGAGGTTAGGATAATAATCTACGGGCGCTACGGCTTCACGGGAGTCCATTACAAGAATTCAAACCGACCACTGTCTTCTCTTCTTCGACAGCACTCAGTAAAATGTGCTTTTAGACATGCGGCATATTAATTGAGCAGAATACACTAGAATCCATGGGGAGCTGATCTACCTTGTCGGGAAAAGATCGGCATGTCCGCAGCCCACACCCAGTTGGTATACTAACAGGACTGGCCTGAGAAACACTTCACTGTAATTACCCACTTGAGTTCCCACAGCCTTTAGAACCAACCTGTCCCGTCGAGTAACAAGCTGGTTAAAATCGGTTTCCGCTTCTACTCTGTTGCTTCCCATTTCACGGCTTCACCCAGGAAAACGGCGCGACAATTGGTCAATTTTATTATTTGAATTGATTTTCACGTTAGATTTTCTGGATGCCTTGCCACGATAATTGCCTTTTTTGGGGTAACAAATCTCGTGCCAACATTTGAGTGTTATTGTTCTCTATCCGAAGTAACGCAGGTAGCGTAAGTCAAGCACCTGTTCACATAGCCAATGAAATGTGCGTATTCTGTAAAAAAAAGTTCTAAAACACAGGATCATTCATAAATAAAGAAAATTATATGAAGGTAATTGACTTTAGTTTATAACGTTTAATTGGATTTTTAGTACAAAAAGGTCCACGAGAACCGTTAATTGGAATTAAGACATCTATCATGATGCGTTAGCATACTTGGCTGATTATAGGGTCTGTATAAGTCACGTCATGTGATGTAAGATATTTCACGAGATTTATTCCAGTTCCAGGGTACATGCTACTTTTGTTTATATATTTTGAAATTTGCAAGCATGATATTTACCTATTGTTAAGGACACCATGAAGTGGTAAACAAATTCGGTCAAGACGCGTTCGTCTAGTTGATCTAAATGACTGATAACAAACAGCCAGAATAATTTTATTGGACCTTTTGTAAAAGTTCTCAATTCTAGAGTTTCGAATGCTTCACTGTAGTGCTACTTGAAATTCTGCAGATGTACTTGGGTACCTTTGGACATATTTAAATCATGATTCTTGTTAACAATATGTCACTATGGAAACTGTTATATGAATGGGGGATTGTATATTTGCCGTTCTATTCGAATGGCTCGACGGTAATAATACTTCAAATTGTAGAAACCTCGATTGGCGAACCATCTGTTGAAGGCACTGAGATTGTTGTGAGTATCCAAGAGTAGGGCTTAGGTTTCTATAAATCTTTCTTTCTATTACTTTGCTGTGACAGTTATCGACTGTTCACAATTAAAGGCGTGCGCCACGAATTTTTATCAGTTACACAGTCAGTTTTCGCACTTGAAGCCAGCCTCTGGAATTCGGGACTCTTTCCTGTCCAGTGTAGCCATTCTTTAAGTGGTATTGATTTACGTGGAGCCAGTGTTTGTATTGAGATTAATATGATCGAGACATATCGCTACAGTCTCAAATAGTACCATTCATACAGTCCTAGAGATGTTCAAGTGAACAAGCAGCGCGACATTGATATTCAAGAGGGCTCCAATTACCACTCGCTGTATTCGAACTAAATAGAACATGGATAACTAATCACAACCCATAGTGCAAACGGTATCGGTACACGTTTACGTTCTAAAGCTGATTTTAGTATGATCTGTTTTCAAGATCTGTATTGATGTTTTACTTTACCCAGCTCATCTTCTGTTTGCCTATTTATATACACAGTGTAAACACATGGCGGTGTATTGAGAAGCAATTACTTGTAAGACGGTAAACCTGTCAGGATTACTTCTACACATATATCCACCACATGTACACCTATTAATCATTTACCTTTGTAGTTTAGAGCTGAATCCTAAAACAAGGTTATACTTCTCATTATATATAGCACACTAACTTTTCTGTATCGAGGAACCAGCGAAAAAGGTTTGGGCCGAATAGCCAATAAAAACTGAATAATGATGGCCGGACGAACTGAGTATCTCAAGATTCTCTTGAACTGGTGAAGCGGGATGAGATAAAAATGTTGTAATACAGTCCACGGAGGAATGGTGATCGATTAGCGTCTATTGTGGAATAGAGACTACGGGATGGCATGTAAACTAAGCTTACAGATTCTTGGAACATTTCCATTCCTTATATTCTCTTCTTATGATCTTGTTGCAAGAATAATCGGTTAATCAGTCTTGACAGCCAGGATGTCGAATCGCTCTCAGCATAAAAATACGATCATTATATCTGAAAATAACCTTCCACGAAACGTTATTAGGTTTTATGTCTTTATCAATTAGATTTCCTATCGGCGAAGTTAACCGCCATTTAAAGTCAATACAGTGGGTTGCTCTTAGTAAGGTGCTGTTCACCAATACCGATAGCTTGTCTCCATGTGTTACAAAAACAAACCTTGATATGTCTACATTTCTGCCATTTCTACATGTGTTTGCATATAGTGTTACTGCATGGATATTCATTGGCCAACCATTGCTTCATTTACGTGATGTCGGGTTTCGCTTCATTAGGTAAAGTTTAGAACGAATGTAGCGGATTGATACAATTCACATTCAGCCTGTGTATGAAAGTAAAATATATGCGCTTTTAAAAGGTGACGCTTTGGCCAGGAAGCGCTATCAGTTTTTATAATAATCTGATACTCACACAGTTAAAAGCGTATAGTCTTTGTTCTGTGGGACATGCGTCTTGATGCAGCATAATAACTATCCAATGCTATAAAAATGTGTTCATTGTGTGTGCAACGACAATTGTCCAACATGCATGAATTTTGTAACAGAATGATGCTGACTCACATAATTATAGAGGGACTCGACCCCCGTATTTCATTTGGCCGTGATGTAAACCGTAAATACAAGTACACATGCGCCCCCATATATATACATTGTCTCGTAATTACATAATTATAGCCTGGAGAGAGGTGAATTGAATTCTGTCAATCCTCGACATTAGAATCATTTGTTAGTCCATCCAGGCAATGTGGATATAATTTCGTCACTGCGGAGTCGTGTTTATTTGGATCTGTCAGAATCAAGCTCGAGGGGTGTTTGTACTTAGTAAGAGGAGATGAGATGGATAAGCAAGGACACCACGTCGAGTCAATTAACTGCTATCCTAAAGCCTTTACAAACTAGACTAGAAAGGAGCAAAGTAACAGAATAACTATGTAAGAAGAGTCCGTGCTGTGTTCAGTGGTATTCAGCACCTTTTAGCTACAGTTAATCGAAATAACATAGTGTTTCAGATTGACTGCACACTATCTCACGTTGTTGTTGTTTTGGCTATAAATATGAAAGCAAGTGGTATGGCGTTTTTCATGGGCTCTAATTTTAACTACGTCTCTGGTCTTTGGAGTTAATTATACGCCATGTCAAGTTGTACACTAGTAGATAACTTAGTCTTTGATAAGAAGAAAACGGCGTTTAATGTTAACCCATTTTGACCGGGAAATTGGAGTGCCCATAAATTGATATGTTTTTGTTAAAGAGACGACTTATCGTGTAGATAATCGTGAGTAACGAAAATGATATTTCGAGAAAAAACAGTATTCAGAGCTTATATTTACATAGATATGGGTTAATTGTTAATTCAAGAATGATTTTTTTTAAATCCCCGATTTTTGGGCTATTAGGCTAGAAAATAATTTATTTTTTATTACCTGATCTGTTTGCATCAATGCAGTAAACGTAAATGCGTTTCTGTTCAGAATGGCTCAACGTCATTTAATTTGGGCGCTATAAAGCCCAACGGAAAAAACATACCTCACATGCGCCTTGGTCGTTTCTGATGTGAATTGTATTTGCCACATCACAGGATGACCATCGTGTGTTCATTGTGGTAAGTACACTGCAGTTCCATGTAAGCTTTGTTAATGGTACGAAATGGTTAATGGTATATACAAAACCCGATGAAACTAAACTCCGACCTCCAATGTTGATTTCTCTTGATGCAGGTCTATACATCATGCGTTCTGTGATGGTTTTTGACTGGTCTCAGTTAGTTTTGCAATGGTCTATATTATCTATGTTGTACCATCAGCAGAAGCATAATTGCAAAATTATGAACACTGTT
Organism: Katharina tunicata; assembly: GCA_032466195.1. Taxonomy (NCBI): domain Eukaryota; kingdom Metazoa; phylum Mollusca; class Polyplacophora; order Chitonida; family Mopaliidae; genus Katharina; species Katharina tunicata. The sequence goes on along the minus strand of JAVFBZ010157893.1, from coordinate 661 downwards.
TTGTATTATTTATCTTCTGAAGCCATTGACGGCAAGACATTAATGTTCGTTGTTCCAGATTTCGCGGATATTTCAGATAAAACAAATCAAAATAATTTATCTGTAAACAGAATATATAATTTATAGGTTGAGCCGTTATTATAAACCTATAGATATCCGAATTCGTCCGTGGATGTTTACTTTGGCTATTAAAGATTATGGAGATTGTGAACAGACGACAGGTTGTCAGTCAAGAGTAAACACAGATTAGACTAAATGTCTTACTCAATGGTATACTGTTTAATTAGTTTATTAAAATCTAACTAACAGTTGGTTGCAATCTAAAATATATGGATTTTATACCTATAAAGGGCAGAGAAATCAAATTTGCTTGCCCACACCGGGATTCGAACTCGGGTCTCTGGTTTGCAGGACCAACGCTCTAACCGACTGAGCTACAGAGGCTCACGGTATAGAACTAACGAATATTTATCCAAGTAAAAGGCTGCGAGGTTTTCTTTACCATATATATATATATATGATAATATATATATGCCAGTACCAGATCTTCAAAATAACTCAAAAACAACAAAACAAATTTATGAGTAATTTCTAGATAAAAAAGACACCATTTCGGAGTCCCTGTGTCAGTGCTTACGTAGAGAAAGATTCGCAGCCTTTA
>JAVFBZ010157882.1:0-18188 GCA_032466195.1 Katharina tunicata | reverse complement strand
ATAGGGATACAGAAGTTTCCAGATATAACTTTAGAAAAACAACACATAGAACACTCTGGAAAACCTAATTTTACCCATTGAAAATATTGCAACAATAACACAGTTTATGATTATTTCATAAGCATGCATTATGACAATACATCGTTACAGAAAGCTGTCAGCGCAAACTCCAAAATAATAAATCATTATAGATAATCTTAGTCTCAGCAGAAGTGACAAGGACCATCCCAAAAGCTAAAACATTTCCGGAAGGTATACCGTTAACACCACGGTCAATGCTCTGTACAGCTGTAACACCCTGCTCCAGAAAGAGTATCCGGATCTATTAGTCCCGTGGTCGAATCGGATATCCGCCAACGAGGGGCAAAATGAACACGTTAATGTCCATGCCAAATGTCATTTTTTGGGCATGTCTACTGATTAAAAGACAGTGCTTAAGAGATTATTATTTTCCCAGTGGTTCAGGGAATTTTGTTTGAGGTGGATCAATGCTTCCGTAACATTATTTTATCAACAGAGAATACCAGTATAAAAAGCATACAAACGATTTCCCAATTTAGTTCAACTTTCTTGTCAGTCTTCTGTTATCTGTTCGATAAACGTACAATTGTCAACGATTTTGTCTGGTCCCATTTATATCCTCGAGACCCAGACTTAGGAATTGTACACGAACAACCAAAGTATACATTCGAAAGCTTAACATGGCCGTTTGTTTTAGCACTCCGTTAACCTAACGTGTTCGTGTTACAACTCAGAAAAATGATGGGTACTACACTTGACACCCGTCAATCACCCAATGATTAAAAGGTGATTATTTTAGTCTGTGTTGAAAAGATGAAAATGCTACCTGTACCTTTTAGCTTGTATTCATTTTTGTAAAAGTTATTAAATTGTATTTGAACAAGTACAACAAAGAATATGGAAACTAGACAAACGAAATTGTCAAAACAGCTACTTGTACATCAAAGTCGTTTTCTTTCTTTTCCAAGATGGCTTGAACCTATTTAAGTTTAAAATAACCTTATTGGTCGTTTAATTAATTCAACGAAACCGCAATAACTGGCATCTGGATAATTCTGTCATGTTAGTATAGATTATATATTTCGCCTTAATTATGCCATCATCAAATAACGGGCTTCAAATCGTATTAAAAATCTTACTTTACACCACCAGTAAACCATCTCATAAAAATGTGTGAAGGTTGAAGATAACAATACCGCAGAGAACGCAACAGCCACTGATACGGTTATAATTTCTCCCCTTCTTCGCAGCTGGGATACTATTGACAATTGTCATGAAACGACTTGAAACAATTTAAATCCTCCTGTCTAGGATAAAAGTCTTATGTGCTTTAGCCCTTTTGGATCGAAAGTGTGGGTAAGATGACAGCAGATAATCTCGTCAATGTGACAGGTGAATGGCCTCCCTGCAAACTCTTCTCAAGCGAAGAGATTTGGACTTTTAAGACGATAGTTCCTGTCAATAGTAATTATTTTCTTAAGATACGATTCAGTTCAAAAGAATGTAAAGAGTCCACGAAGGCAGACTTTACTGATGAATTTTTAATACATAGACTAGTTCAGCTATGGTTATCAAATCCAACCAATATAACTTTCACTGAGTAGTAGGGGCCTTTAGCAGCGAATTTTAACGGAAAATCCGGATCCTTGTCTTACTAAAAGTTTCCTATTGATTTTATCCTCTAAAAAAATACAAAAACGATTTATATTTTTAATTTTGGCACTTTCGATGCATGCGATGAAATCTGTTAAATAATGTTTTCTGGTTATTGAAAATCAGCACGTAATTTGATCCACGGTTATTCATAGGAGTCTACATTTGTTTCTACATGTAAATCGCGTAAGACGGGACATTAATCAAACAATCAATCAGACCGCCACTTCAACAGCATTTCATACCTTATCTTCCTTTTATTGCACACTTTAAAAAGGAATGCAAACTTAATATATATATTCCCTCTTTACATAAACTATACAAACCCATACACGCCATCTTGCAACTTCGAGGCAAGTTTACGGCCTACCTCGCGACACTCCTTGCTTTCCCTGGCAGTCAGGTAGCCAGAGATTGCCTCTATACGATAGACTATCTTGCTTCACTTCTAGCCCTACAGCGAGGTAGCGAGATGACCTCTTTCGGCTTCCATAATAAACAGTCACAGAAAATGTCATCTTCGCTTGCCAAGAGTTTAATTCCCAGGTACTCTACATCCCTTGGCGAATTGAAGGCATACAACCAGAATATAAAGCCAAGCAATTGATTGGCTGCCTCGGAACTTGTAGGCACCAATCAGATAGCACATTACGGGAATACTCAACTATAGTCAAGGAGGGGGCGAGTGTCAATGACGAAGTTGCGAATTTTTCTTTTAAAAGGCGACAGGGTTAATGTTTTCGGATCGTTACGGATCTGTGTTCGTTTTCTGTTAACTTTCGAAAACAGAATATCTCACAAATGTTATGTGAGTTTATCCATAGAGTAGTTTGGGTGAAGCCATATTGACATTTTGAAAGTTGTCAGCGCAATCTGGTTGGTTGAATGAAATATTAACATGGGGAGTTAACTCGAACCTTGATCAACTCATTCAACAGAGAGCGCGGCTGTACATTCATTCTTCTTTTATACGCTTGATCTGCCAAGGGTTGTAATAAAGCGTAGCTCGGAATAAAACCCTTGGTTAGCGAAGAAGAGAACATGTGAGATTACTGTGTACATTAGGCGCTAATGGTTAAGCATAAACTGTACAGAAAATGCAGTGTTTTTGTATTTGCGTTGGAAAGGGTTGAATGATTTTAGTTTTGTGAGCAGGGCACTGTATTCAAATCCAGCAAAGTAAATAAATTTGTCTGGTAATAGACAGCGAACCGTTATGTTGTGTTCTGATAGACAAACACTTTAGAGCAAATAGTTCGCTTATAATACGCATGCGTCATGTATTGTATGATACTTTGGCATTGCATTAGTCCTAACCATTACAGATAATTGTAATAATGATAAAATTGATAAATCTGCTTGAATTGTTTTGACAAACTTACAACTTAACACAGTTTTCTGAGAAAAAAGGAGCTTTGGAAATACAGCTTGTCGCACAACCCTGTCACACGGCAAGTAGTGTATGGAACTGATTGTGCCAGTTACATGATGTAGATTGTACTTTCGTTTTTTGTTAACGGTCACTTTCTAAACGACACAAAAATATTTCATGAAGTAGATTGATGATGTAGATGGTGTTTCCAGTAAAACCAATGGCTAAAAATGAAACACGTGTAGACGAATGTCGTTTTGATAATTAACATTTGTGTGTAAAAAAAGCTTAACATGATCATAGGATTTAGTCCACTTTGACCTTCAGTCAGTGTATGTTATGCGCATAAAAGCAAGATAAATACATGTACGTATACGAAAAGGTACAATGAATGTTATATTTTCTTCTCTGCATTTATTCCTTTGAAGTAAGGTGACTCACTTATCTTAAACTTAATACGCAGCTGAACAGCCTTCTTTCCTCAATTCGATGTACAGAATTGAGAAATGCGATAGATAGTGAAAAACGTTCTTTAATACTCGAATCGTGCAATTCGCTTTATTAATAAACCTCGGGATTTATCAGACTACTATTCGTGATAAAAAGACCCATCAAAGCACGTTGATTAAATAAAAATCCCAAAGATTAAGTACTAAATATAGCTTCAGGCATTACAGCACATTTTTAACGTTAGAAGAATAATAATAAATATGTTGTGGAGATAAAGCACAATACGTGTAACGTGTCTGTGTGTTCTAACAAGTTCAGCTAAATCTGATCACAATGAAGAGTGGCAAAAACATATAATCCAAGAGTAAAGTGATAAGGCAAGTTACATTCAAAATCGTGTTTCACGTTGAAGAGCCATCAGGATGTAAACAGGTAAACAGTGCCAAAATGAATCCCTGTTCTGTATAAGAAGCAACCACTGTTGTGCGACAGTTTTCTGCTGGCAACTGTAAACACAACACATTCCCCTTTCCCCTATAAACATAATATTGTTTGATTTCCTGCACTCAACCTACCTTGTTTCAGATTAAATAAGACAACACGCCACTGGATGATTTCACAGAAACAAAAACGCCATAAAACTACTTATGTCGAAATTTGTCAAATTAACTATATTTATTAATTTACATATTTATTGGATTGGTGTTTAATGATATGTCACTTTCATATGAAGATATTTCCTTTCTGGCGAATAGTGGGACCCTGAATGCGAAATCTTCTAAAAAATATATGTTTTACATCCATGATAAAAATTACAAATGATAGACTCAATATTGTCATGTCAATGCGAATCTTTTTGTCGTTGCAAAATGCTAAGATTTGAAACTGGAACAAGTCAAACGACACAGGATTTTGGCATGGAGATTACTAAACGTATTTATCTGGTCTGTTTACCTGGGCATATATACCCTGTCGGAGATTTCCTTGGGCTGATCACCAAGTTGCGTGTTTTGTATTTCTCAAGAAATTTCATTTAAATTGTATTTAATACAAATTCTTTGAAACTGCTCACTCCTTGCGAGCACAGTGCCGTTCTAGCTTGGTTTTCGGTAATACCGTAGGAACATGATTCACAACCGAATTATTTATAGTTTCTCATTTGATAAACCATAGCTGATCGACAGATGGTTAATTTCCTAATAAAGATAGCTAATTACCTAATTTAACAATATAGTGATGTTTGACTTACGGTGAGTATCAACGTCTGTAGGGTTCTGTAAATGGCTGTATTATGTTTCACAGAACTACAGAAAGTGAAGCAGCGAACTCAACAGTACCAGCAATATATAAATAAGCATAGTAGTAAAGTGCCATTAAGACATATCTTTTCTATTGATTGTTTTTGTTTGCGTGAAAGTAGACCAAGACAATAATTGTCTGGGTGTGGCTATCCTGTGAAGTATATTTATAATCTCCAACAAATGATTTAATTTGTTTGATTGGAGTTTAACGGCGTACTCAAGAGTATTTCACCTATATGACGACTTACTTATCTTAATAATTTGCATTGCCGGTGTATGGTGGAAAACTGGGAATAAATCTCGTAAAAACTACCCCGCGAACTCCGCAGCCACCGGAAAACTTCCCTTATATACCTAAGGTCCAGAGGGTAGGATCGAATCTATTCCGCGACACATATTACTTCTTATAGTCAATTCTTTCGTTGGTAAAGAGATGAATTTAAAATGGATGTTGCATTCGTTGCCTACTTGTGCTTCTGAGAGAATACATAATTAAAATGATAATATTTTTTATTTAGTATAAAGTCTCGGGAATTGCTCACTCCTGTATGTTAGTAACATATCGATTCGAGCACAGTGTCGTTTTTGTTTGGTTTCCGGTAAGACCGTAGGAACGTTATTCACAGCCGAATTATTTATAAAGTTTCTCTATGTTTCTCATTTGTCAATCTAAAAGCCAGCATCTTAAATGACTTATTTGTGGCTGCTCATAATCTAAAATACCTACTTTGTTCAATCCAGGCTTCGAAGACAAACATAAAGACGAAGAGGGCGGGCATGTTCTTCATTCCAGTTTACTCTAAATGTAATACTGCCACATTAGTTAACAAAAGAACATTTCTGTGTAAATTATGTATTCGTAGAATCGCAATTTAATTGGAATCGATTGTAGGTATTTAAAGCTTGCATCCTTGTGTAATTTTGGCTTCCTCAGCTTTGATGTAAGGTAATGTTCTTTATATCTATCGCCACACCTGACTGTCGACACAGGAAGCCAATCAGTTACTATTTGTCCGGAAGCTAGTTTGAGATTTTAGCTCTTTCTAGAATCAGCTATGAGAAGATCTTATGAAAGAGAAATGGACTTGGTATACTTTAAGTTGTCATCTTATGTAATGGAGAGGTATTGTAATCTGATCTGAAAATAAACAGTGTTAAAAGCTCGGCGCTTTTACGAATTTCTTAACACAGATTCGCAAACCATATAAATACGTGCTCGGAATTATTGCAGTCGGCTTTCTGTTTTTTACTCAGTCGATTCGTCTTCAAGGAGTTGTTATTTATTCCCCAGATGTATTTTCTCAATATCAGTCGATTCTCAAAATGATTTGTCTGAGACGATTTATCATCAATAATTTTTTTCTGTGATAGATCCATTCTTAACTGAGCACGGTTGACTAAGTAAAGAGTGGACTTGCACTTTTATTTTATTGTTTAATCTAAATATCATGCTGTTGGTATGTGCGGTGATTCATACCGTACAGACACTTCCGGGGCTAACCAATTTATCAAGGAAAGAACCCTTTGGTAATTCTTTTTGTGATATAGACTGTTAAGCGTTTGGCTTGCAAGATGTTTTAAGAAAACGTGTGAAATTCCTTTACACATAAATGGATTATTTCACTGGCGATATCTCTAATTACAATATGTAATCATTTTTCACCTTTAGTTTCTAGGTCTATTCCTCTTGAAAAATAGTCTACATTACATTATTTTCAAGTGACTTCATTAAATTGACATGACATGGGGCACGCACGTTGTACTTAAATATATTATTAAAGTCTTACATTTCAACCTTTGATTTTGATTCAAAATTGTGTAACTTATATCCAGATATATAAACACAGAGGCACGAAACACAACTGCATTAAAGCATCACATAGCTCAGCCACTTTTATAGAGAAGAAAGACGTATGCACTAATCACAAGTGGCAGCAAACAATATCTTGGACGCCTTCCAGATAATTGGAAAATACTAGTCGCTTTTATTCCAAATCAAAGTGGATATGAGCACAGCGTTATTGTGGTATTCATCAATCGTTTTCTAACATAAAGCTTTGTTGGATTACTATTTTATTTGACATTTGTTTAGTGAAAGTATTCCTGTGTTACGTTCTGTATTGCAGTATCATACCCATTGTACTTGTAGCCTTGTACACTGACTGGAGTGCCACCAATAACTATATTCATAATTGTTTGCACATCAGTAGAGCCTCCAAGCGTGAAACCCGTAGCTGTCTGTGCAAACAGTGGCGGTGTTCACAAACTCAAACTGTTGACTGTAGACACTTTGGCGGTGTGGCCATTCTTTGTATTTCCCTCTAGTAACTAAAATAAGCCTATACTTCGGCACTCGTTAAGCAAGTCTTGTGCCTCAGTTTCGTTTCATCGGTTGTTCATAGAACCAATACGAGGCCAATCGGTGTGTTCTTATCCCATTGTTTACCTTAACAAAATGCCCCTTCACACGGCTCACTCCGTCCATCACCTGGTCCATTTTCGTTGTACTATTTTAATATGATACGTGTACTCTCTGGCGAATTCGCCTGTGTGTCGTTTGTAGGTATCCCTGGTTTAAAGTCATAACTGGTTGAAGAAAGAATTGATTGGATTTGATTGAAATGTTATTTCATTTGCTTTCGATGGTAAGGTTATGTCAACCATTCTAATGTATATGCATCGAAACTGGCAAAGGTATTATTTCCGTCAAACAAATGATGCCAAGCTTATCTGAATTACTTGGGCTTTCCAAAACACTATGATTGAAACACTTTTATAATGACAGGACCAGTTTATTGATTATTCACAGACAGATTTAAGTCAACGAATAAACGATAGCAGTTCTTCAATTTAGTTGATATAACCAAGTATAACGTCTCTAAAGTCCTGCAATTGGAAATATGGTAACCGATAAATGCAATGCTAGCCATTGTTATAAATTTATATTGGTATCTGTGGTCCTAACTGTTGCATTCTGGAATCTGGCCCTCGATTCAACTGTTTTGGCGAATGTCTGGTACTCACTTTAATCGTCTAATATATGTCCTTCCTGGTGCCAAAGGTTTAATTTAGTCTCCAGCTTATCAACTTACATCCGATTATCGGGAACTCATAAAATTAGGTAAAAGTATTCCATGTGGCAAGGTGTTGCATAGGATTTTCATGGACTTGTTATCCCTACTGGGTCCGCCATCTTGTGACTAAAAATAAACTTTGTTTCCGGTAGTTAAATTAAAACCTACTTACCACATTATAGTCAAAAGTTTTACAAATATTTCACGTAGCAAAAAGTGTTTGAGATTTGTGTGTGGCGCCCCGTGTGGATAAGAAAAAAGACCCCAATCAAATCAAATAAAATATTTGAGTATGAGAGTAAAATGTTAGTATAATAAACATGTTAGAAATTTTGAGTCATTTGAATTTCACACTTTTTTGGGGTTTAAAAACCTCTGCATATTTTTCGTAACATTTTTCGCTGTGGATTCTTACATTGTTATCAGGTCAATGTGTCATCTTCTCGTAGAAGATGAATAACCAGCCATCGTCCCGGTTGATAAGAGCATTGTACTGGACGAATCAATTTACAAACCATTGAAGAAAGACCCAATAGGTAGAAAATAAAGAAACAGAGATAGATCATAAAAGCCTTGTTTGCCAAAGGTGAGCATTGTGAAGTGTGGAGAAGAAAGTCACTGTACAACACATACACGCCTGAGCGACGATAAAAGTCTATAAGTCAACTGTTAAAGCCTGTTTGATTAGTTCTACGGGTACTGTAATTTATGATATGGTCCAATTCGTAACCAAAACCCTATCCCATGGTCAAGCTGAGCAAACTGGTACATTAAGGATTCAGCAACATTTTATGAAGTTATTAAAGCAATAACGTCTCAATGCCACCTCGTGAGCTACGATGTTGACTTATTTACGAATTTTCCGACTGACGAACCAGTCCAAATCATCAAAACTAAACTAATTTCTGATCCAACAATCGCAACTCTCGCAACACAGAGTACCCTGAACCTTCTCAATTTGTGTATGTCAGCATATTGGACACTAGGAAAATTATACATATGAGCAAATGAATTCGATCCAAGTGGATTCAACCATATTCCCTATAATAGTAGAAGACACGTTTGTTAACCTGAAATACAAGACAGGGGCCGAAACCTGCCCCGACCAATGAACACTCAACACCAACGATTTACAGTAGTAGTATAGAAAGACAGTGAACTCCCATTTCAGACGTAGAAAACAGAAGGTAACCTAAAAAACACAGTTAATCGCAAACCAACACGTTGAAATCAGTGTGTTCACTTTAAATCCTACATTCAACGGAAGACAAAACAAAATGTATTATAACTACATTCACCAAAATCAATATGTTTCTAGTAACATAGATGATGAAGTAAAACATCAGCAAACAGTATTTGTGGAACAAAATGGCTCCCCGGAAATAATTTTGTAAACGACGATAGACAAAGTTCTCAAAGCACCAAAACAACACAACCAGACAATAAACCTTATCTTTATTTGTATTAGTGTTACATACATTTAATGCGACATGTGACATAAACACTTCGTGTTCTTTGAACGCAAGTCTGAAACCCTACTCCAAGCCACGGGGCGAAGAAATCAACCAAAAAATAATCTTTGATTGTATTTTCACAATTTAGTTATTTTAACCCATAGCCAGTTTTATGTTACGAAACACATTTTATTCTTAATATAAATGTAAAATATATGCACAGAAATAAAATTTCTCCATGACACGATGACTTGATAAAATTATAACAATCCACACCGAACATGTAAGTTGGTAATCGATAATAATGTATTGTAAAATTCAAAGCAAGATGCAGACGAGGTCCGCCTACATGTGTCGCCATCTGGTGGAAAATGTGGTTTGTTACTGTTAACTTTATAACTGATTATCAAATTTGGTTGATTGATTTATTGGTGCTTAATGCCGTGCCCAAGGTTATTTCACGTATATGACGGCGGTGTATTCCAACAGTAAATAGCCACACTAACACACCAATAAATGTGAAGTCTTGAAAAAATAACGTCCCTCCAATGCTAAGACAGCATGACTTTTCTTGGGACATAATGCTCTTAGTTAGAGGGCCTACTGGTGGCTAAGAATAATCTTTGCCCAAGTTAACTCTACAAAGTTTATCCGAGCGTTTTTTGCAACTTACTTGAGTTCCTGTTTTCCAGTTAGTAAAAATGTATTCTACTTGAGGATGGCAAAAACTTCCGTAAGTAGGTAGTATGCTATTCCTATCTGGTTATAGGAAGACCATGTAGACATCAATCGTTTACGTGGCTTTCTGGGTTCAATATGAATTAAACATGTGTTAAGTGTAGAGTAGATAAACGCATGAAAGATCTACACTAGTTCATGGCAGTTGATACATAACATTGTCGTTCAGCGTGGCAAATGGGAATACTATAGACAAAGTTTCATCAATAATTCAACAGCAAGGCAATTATGTCTTTCGTAAAGCGCTATGGACAATTCATTTACCGTTATTAAGACCTCAATAAGGCCTATGCAGAACGTAATGCTGAAGAATCAACAAGTCTTTGAAAAAAACCAAGTCTGTTTCAAATTACCCTGGATGTTTTATGATAATCAAGACATCTGCTAGAAGTATATTGTCCAGATGTGGAAGGGATGTTAGGTGGTATTGGCGAAACAATATGTTTTATACGTTAGATTTATATTACGACTTATTTTAAACTTAAGGACGCTAAATACTGTTCGTTGTTTATTGCGAGGGATTTGTTTACTTATTAATTGATGTAACATATCCCCATCACAAATGTATATTGTACACTAGGTATAAATTTACCTTTTTATATTTCTCACCTCAATTATTAAACGTTGACGAATTATAATTTGCCAAAGTTTAATAGACGAAGCAAACACCTAAAACTTCAAATCTTCAAACTCATACAGAAGAAATCAACAGTCAAACAGTTAACGTCTTTGAAGTAAACATCATAAAACTGTTAAATCAGTTAATTAAGTGTATGCTAAGCACCAAAGAAACACGCAAGTTCGTCATCAGTGGGACAAAAATGAGTAAAGCCCAACTAAACGGTATAGCAGAAGACCGTCACAAGCTCCCAGTTGAAAACATTGGATTGAGAAAGGTATCCCATCGGAATCCCAGAAATAACGTTAATAGGGAATAGGATACCTGACTGAAGGGAACTGTAAAAAAGATTTAAGTTGAGCTATCGATAGCAAACTTCAAACTGTTAAATACAATATCGCAATTCGATTCGTCGGACACCTTAAGAGTGGAGTTGCGTAACAATATCCTCATATACTGAATTTAAGCATATTATTGACGTAATACTGCTTTAATACATGGACTAATTCCCCCACCCTTTTTATCATATAAATTCTCCAGGACTTAAACTTGGAGCTATTAATATACAATTAACTATTTGGATAGGCTCTTCAAAAGAAATGGGGGAATATTCTGTTTGAAGGACAGCACAAGACTCAAACAAGTTGTTCTGATTAGCAATGAAACCATGCTATCCTTTATATAACCAACACGTTGATACAAGTACTGCACTCTGGAAAACAATGCTTTTATTGTTCAGTAAACATTTGTTTTCAATTCCGTCTGATATAACAGAAAGGGCTTTCAGGACAAATGCCCAGGTATCCCGTTTTGTTCCGGGTTGATTGATTAATTGATGTTTAATACCATGCTGAAGGGTATTTCACTTATATGAAGGCGATATACTCCAACAGTAAATAGCCACATTATCGCAGCCATAAAATGTGAAGTGTTCTGCTTGGTTGTCTGTTGGAAAATTTTAGTTCCGCCAGAACTAAGTAAAGAAGGTACGACCATGCATGAAGCCTATTGCCCTTGGCTAAAGAAGGCCGTTTTGTTGAGGAAAATATTCACTGTCGTGAGATTTTTCACCAACACAAACGAGAATGTTAACTGGTGATTGGGTAATATTGGTAGAAATAGATCGCTATACAGCTAGCCCATGGTATCAAAACTACCTTCAACAGCGGTGTTGAAAAAGACAGCTTAGCTCCTTACAACTATTTTTTGTTAACTGGATACATGAAGCTAGGTAGATTAACTGGAACTTGTCTTATATTATCGGGTAAAGTATTTATTTATTTATTTGAATGGTGTTTGACTCGTCTCATATACCGACAGTCGAAAAGTGGAACAATATTGTTTACAACGTATTGCTGATAGGTGAGCCCATTACATTAATCTTTCCTATGCTTCTCAATTGTTTTTTTAATCCTAGTTATAGATTTAAAGGGTGGTGATTCGATATTTCGATTTGAACATTTTTTTTTAGTATATAACTGGTTTGTTTTACCCCAATTTATCGACAGATTGAGCATCAATATTGAAAACGGATCATGAATTAAAATATCAGTTAAATTGTCAAATAGAAGGCAGTTTTGGACGTTAACTATACCATTCTTGACGTATTGTACAACATAACGTATTTTTGTAAAGCACCTGTGGAAGGATTTCATCTGTGTCAGTTATACGCAACAAGCAGAACAGTATATATTATATACATGTACATTAATACATATTTTATTTTTGTAAGTATGTTGTAAAGATATAGAGACACTGATAAATCGTTAACACCAGGAACATGTCAAAGCACAGTGCAAAATGAAGAAAACCAAGCGTTCGTTAGGACAGAATGTATCCACTATAAACCTTGGATTCACATTTGTCCTCTTTATCTTGAAGGTAAAATACCTATGTACGTTAAGGGAATGCCAACTTCGTGCAGGCCGGGTCACTAGGAATGTCTCCGGGACAGTGAGACTGTCGATGTATATTCGATATATATACAAAATCAGTTTACTCGGGGAAAATGTAGCCTTTTAGTCCACCAGGTCAAACTGGGTTTTCACCGTTTCCAGGATACCTAGAAAACATATTGTTCTCTGATTCTTGCGTTGTATAAATACTTAAATAAATGGCGGATTTTAGGATTGGAATTGCTCTTGATATAGATATGCATTTGATTGCTATTCTAAACGATTGAGTAATATTTTTCAATGATTTCTCTCAATGAATTCTAAACATTCACTTATAAATCAGATAAATATTTGGGATTTCTATCATGTTTTTATTTTGTGTGCAAATAATATTGACATACAAATGATTGAGACAAATTTCTACTAACTATCATACTGTATATTACCAGTATTCCCTAACATCCATAAGCCTTGTGCTGGTTAAAAATCAAATAGAGAACGTGAGAACGGTTGGAAACACCTCCCTGAAAAGAAAGATATATCATTCTGAACAATGATCCACAATAGCGCAATGACAGGAATAATGTAACATTCCATGATTCGTTCCAGCGAGAATGAGTAAATATCAATATAAGCCGTGAGCGACAGACAGTTTTCATGTATAACAGTCGCCTGAAGCCGAGCACTGGAAATTCGGCTTCAGGTCAGCACAAGGTGGTTTGAAGGCGTAGTGCTTAACAGTAATGTGCTCGCACAATACAAGGGTACTTTGCTGGTATTATATCATGCCAATCGATATGCCTATTGAGTCTATAATAAATGATAATACAAATGCTGTACGTGCAACAAATACACATATATTGGAACGTGTTGTAGTGGACTCTTCTAATTGTATCCCCTATCCATTAGCAATTGAACTCTGTATTGATCTTGTATTGAGGGCAAATATTTAGAACAGAAGAAAATACAGAATGATAAATGGTGTGATTTCTCGGCACAGACAAACGCAACACTTCGGGATGATGATCAAGCTGTCCGTTATATAACATTGTCATAGCCTTAGGATAATTACAATAATGAATTTCCGTATTCTTTTGGAGATTGTGGTCCGTGCAATGTAATTTTGGCTAATTTGAGAGTGAATTGTATAAAGTAAACGAATAAGCCTTGTGAATAATTTTGTTAAGGCTTTGCCAATTTTAATCGGGTCAGCACGGAAACTTGACACGATGGTTTGGTGGGCGATTGCGCATCTTTGGAATTAGTCCGCTTTTTGACAGCCCGTTGTCGCTAATAGCGTTTTTAACCCGGATGTTTACACCAAAATAAGGGCTGTACTTAAAAGAGCCATTACTATCGAACAAAAATCATGTACAACAATTAACAGCATGTGTTCTTTATTTAATATCGCTTGACCTAGTTTACGATCAAGCTTTTTTATGATTTTGTGTTACCAGGAGTAACAATCAGCCGATATCGGGCTCGCCTGCTGTACGTCTTCTCCCAAGGCGGCCGTCTAAAGTATAAGGATTGGGCTTATAGTTTGTTAGTCATTTAGCTCTAAACTCTATATTGTTTTACACTGATACAAACAGTTATTGTATCAGGCTATATCGGGGTTGAGTGGGTGATGTCAAGAAAGTGTGTTTAAGCCAGGGAGCTGAGAATAACATCTGACTCGTGCATAATATTTAGAATAATTATTACGAAAGATTAAGTGTGGCAAGTTAATAACTATTTAATGATTTATTTGAATGATGTCAAAAGTCGTATAACTTATATTGCGACTTCCCGTTGCTGTTACATTGTTGAAAACCGCGAAGACACCTTGTAAAAACCGCGACGGAAACTTCTCTTATATACCTGTGGTCAACTGCTGACTTCGAAGCCATATCGGGCACAATGAAATTCAAATGATCGTGGAAATAAGAAACTGAACAATAGAATCGTTAACAGAAATATTACGATCGTTTACGTCAAAACATGATAACCCCCTGAAACAACGTTCGTATTAATATGTATCCAGAATAGATGATGTACAATGAGACAGCTTAAAATGATGTTTGTAGGTTTTGTAATATGTAGCTGGTCTGGTCATACTTCAACCAACGTCCTTTGACAAACTTAAGGTAAAGCTATTACTCTATGGTAGTTGGGTGCGATGAACGATAATATGACAAAGATTCGATATAACTCATCAGCACCATCAAAGTATATAAAAGGCAAATGTATTTTAAGGAAAAGAATTAAAGTCAGATTTCCGCGTTATATTTCTTATAAGTTCGCTTGATTGAACTTTTCCTGAGACGCTGTCGCTTTGACGAGATTGACTGCTGTCATCTTAAACACTGTATTAACTATTACTTGGATGAGCTGACGAGTAAGCCTACTTGGTAAAGATTTGTTTTTGTTTTCGAACAATTTATATCAAGGTTAATTTCGGCACGGTAATGTTGATTTACATTGTGTCGTGGCTTTCTTGGATCAACGAATGTATTCTGAATAAACGTGCTATATGTGCAGAGTAGGCAATTGCATGAAACATCTCATCTACACTAGTTTATATAAGACACTGGCAATGAACGTCTCAAAGGGAATACTGTAGACAACTTTATAAATATTATACATCGCAGAATACACGCAACGCTGCTGGGAATTCAATCAAAAATGTAACGGCGCCCAAGTCCTATGAGGAGCGAAATGTGCAAATATGAACAGAGACTCCGAAGTTTTCGTAACTCATGTTACACTTTCATGAAAAGTAAATACGAGTCTCAAATTATGTCTAACTTATGTAAGGTTATGTCATATGCGATCAAAATATGTCATGCGAAGTTTCACGAAAGTGTATGGTATGTTATAAATTACATTGGGTGTAAAATAACACTCAATTCCATTCTTCAATGTGATCTAAACGGCATGTAAATGTCGCTTACTCTCCTTCAGGATTTGCGATAAGACAACATATGTAGCATACTGTCCTAGAACAGTTTAGGACTTTATTTATTGTTGACTACGGTATTATTATCCCGTGCAATATTATGCATGTATATGATTATATATTAATAGTCTGGATCATATCCCAATTCTCTCTCTTTCATTTAGTCAAATTGTGCTCTGTACGTAGGCTGTATCAAGTCTGCTTCACCAACACAGGTTGTTCTAAAGTCAAGCCTCGATTTCAAAGTTTAGGGTAACTTGAGTAAAATATCGGAGTGCAATACCCCAATAATCAATATGTGTGGACAGGCCTTAAAGCTGACACATAACAGTCGATGTGCTTATTGACATCACCCACTCAACTTATACAAGGTATGTATACTAAAGCAAAAAAGAGAGACTATTCAAAATTCTTGCTGATTTAAATAATTTTGTAAAGAAATAGAAACCGATGTCAGATTGGTGTTTTTATCCATACCATGCCAGATGCCCCTCCATGGATTTGCTGTATGCTAAGTTTGTGAATGTAGACTCACCTTGGAATTATGTTCATGTATTTCCCCTTTTCTTGTGAAAATCGTTTGAAATATGAAGCCATTAACATCAATTAGGCATGGATCTGTTTCCTATTTTCGGAATGTCGACATCTGCCAACCGCAGAACGACTTTTCATTGGAACAAGCTGTTTTAAAATGTATGTAGGTTCTATGAAATGTTTTGAAAACGCTGCTGAAATTTATCTTTTTCTTGTTTTGTATTTAACAGCAATCAAACAAAGTGTCCATTGGAAATGACCATTCACCTCATATCAGGTAGCAATATGTTACGAAATAATATGTCTAAATAATTGTACTGGATAATGCTACCTTCTTGAAACATTAACACACGATCCCACGTATTGACATGGGCGTAATATGTGTCTCCCTTTCCAAGTCATGCTACGGCATCATTGCTTTATCCTTAAGCTATAGATATGCCATTAACTTTGTTTGGAAAACCGTGTTGACACTCTTTAAAGCTAATGGGGGAATTAATTTCTCGTTGTCTGAGGTCGGACTGCGTATCAATCTCGCTCTTCGAGCTCGATTGATACTGCAGTCCGACCTCAGCCAACTCGAGCTGATACATAGTCGCGTATCCCGCACTGTCATTATAATCTCTTTATATATCGTAATGCTAGGCTAATGTACTGCGAAATAAGGTCTGACAGTAAATACTGAAAAATTCCTTTACATTTAGAATTAGATCTGACTTTATAAATCAATCTTCTGTAAAGTTGAGGACATAAGTTAACTTATCACCTCAACTGAGACTGTTAATGGTGATTGGTAAATATTGGAACACTAAGAATCAAACACACGGTATTTTATCTAGCTTAAAAGGCTGTTTTTTTTTAAAGAAGATAAGAAAAAATTAAAAACAAAATCCTTTTAATTTTCTCTGGGGCCGAGGTTATAAAAGTCCTTGAGTCTGCTCAACTGAGTCAACTCAAGACCCGTGTTCTAAATTGAAGGTTATAAACAAAGTTGAGCACGCCTACCGTGCTCAGCGGAGTACAAAAACGTTCGATTCTTGAGCATGGTACCTACCATGCTCAACGCCGTACTCAAGCAAGAATAAATATGGCGGCACATTTACGACAAGAAAGAATGGAAAGGTTTAGGCAATTGTACCGAACCAGACGGCCGCGATTGTTTCTGGATAGAAATAATCCTTTAGAATATTTACCCGATGATGAGATTTTTAAGCGCTATAGGTTCAGACCCAACACAATAATTGCCATCCTTGTTTCTTTAGATTTAGAACATAAGACGCTGAGAAATTGTGCTGTTCCCCCATTGATTCAGCTGTTGTTGTGCCTGAGATTTTTAGCGACAGGGGCCATCCATTTACTTATCGGCGACAGCTTGCAAATTTCTCGTTCCACAGCTGGCCGATGTATCCGTGCTGTCGCCAATCAGTTAAAAGAAGCTAGTAAAAGATTTGTGAAATTTCCAGTGGGTGAGACGGCAGAGGTGACTAAACGAAATTTCAGTAACATTGCAGGTGCGTACATGCTCCCATTTACTTTTGAATGCATGCATGTAAATATAAACTTTATTTTGATTGGTGATGGCAGAATTGGGTCACAGCTTGAAAAGGTGAAGGTCATGCAACTATATATAGATAGTAAAGTCTGTTTTGGTTTCGTTTTCTTTTACTGTCTGTTTAATTTTAATCACTCCTCAAATAACAATTGAATGAATTCATGAACTTTGTAATGTTTGCATAAACATGACAGAAGTCATTACCTACAAACTTAAATCAAACAGCTTATGTTTTCTTATGATTCAACTTATATTTTCTTAGGATTCCCTAACGTTGTTGGGGTCATTGACGGTACGCATATAAGGATACAGAAGCCCAAGGAAAACGAAGCCGATTATGTAAATCGTAAAGGCTATCACTCTCTTAATGTACAGGTAATCATATTCTTCATTCAACAATTGTTAGCCATTTTTAATTATATATGTAGCCTACATATTTTTTATTATTATTATTTATTTTTGCTTAGGTGTTTAACCTCATATTGTATGTTACTTAACTTGCAAGACGACGGTGCCTCCTAGCCTGAAATAGAACAGAGAAGAATCCACTCTGAAATGAAAACCAGACTGCTATCTCTGTAGCC
>JAVFBZ010157871.1:0-18190 GCA_032466195.1 Katharina tunicata | reverse complement strand
ATATTGTAATACAAAAGGAATAATGTCTACCCTGGAGCCTTTATCGGGTTCAAGGTTGAAACCCAATGGATACAACGTTTGATTGAAATGTCAACAAGACAGTCAAAATATAATGTGAACAGCTTAATCTATCTCGAAAATTTGTACATGCTGTAAATCTCAGTGTACCCCTAAACAAGTCTAACTGCATGAATTCCTTTCTGTATTGGAGTACTTTTTAATGTTGTCACTTACATTCTTGCTTATACAACTTATAGCCTTCTTATACCCATCATTATGACCCTGGACTAAAAGATAAGGCACAAAATCTTCTTTTCGGTGGTGAACACGAAAAGTCTGTTTTTCTCGATTTAAAGATGATGTCCCCGGGGACAGTGAAACTTTTAACCTCAGGATTCCCTGTAAAGGTCATTCTCATGGTGGGGAAGAAACCAGTCCCTGGGGTCGGGATGCCTGAGATGGAGCAAATCTGTAACCTTTAATCGAGCAGAAAATCACCGGTTCACGTACACCAGTAAAACATACCCCATGTTATAACATGTTACTTATCTTATTGTCTTCGCAGTAGAAATAATGAAATTACTTACATGTCAGGGTTTTAATGGACCCTGTGGAATATGGTTTATCTAATTTATGGCATTCTCCTTACCTCGTTGCCACCAAATCGGATATATCAATTACCTCTTATAGCTAACTTGGCCGAGTTATGTTATACAGGCCACACTACCTTTATAGCATTATAATGTTTAATTTTAAATTTAAGAATCGTTTTAATCTACAAAGCGCATCCAAATTTATTTCCGAAGTAGTGACAGTCATGTGTACTATATTTAGTGAATAAATAAGGTTTTTTAGTTTTGTGTGGCTTTCTCATTCTGGCGGACATTGTAACTTCCAAAGGCGAATAATTGAGGAATGCCCATAATTATACCACTGACTTCACATGAATATTATTTTACGTATATACGACCTTTGTTCTAGTTTCTCTGCCTCCTGATTGCAAGAATTTGGCAGGGTGCCAACATTTGCTAGAAAATTTTCCTCATTAGTCGCGTGAGAAGGTTCGAACACCTGCATAACCAAATTGGATCCAGAGGCCAATGGGAACAGGAACAAAGCAGACGACATTACAATAAACAAGAACCGCAACGCTAATAAACAGACCAAGAACACCTTTGCTGCAGACAATTGAACCTACATATTGAAATGGCACCATGACATTCAAAATTGACTGGAAACACCAAGATATACTATCTCGAAAAAACAAATAATCATTTTAACCCGTTGCACTAATCTTGCGTTTGGAAAAAGGGAAGTTTTAAACGAACGCTTAGAAGATCGCAGGGCAGGTCCTTCTAGGCTTTCAACCCTTTTCCCCCAAAGTATCAAAGCAATACATCACTAAGAGAAATGCTATTGATTTCGCTATGAAGTTCACATGGAAAACTCTCCATAAATCTTCCAATGGAAAAAATTATTGCAAAATAAAGCAGTTACCATGTTTAAAATTTCACTTATTACTACCATTTAGCATCAGAAAAGTATTAATGTGCTAAATCAGGTTAGAATTTTGTTAGGATTTTGTTAACATTGTTAAATACTTTGTTGCTTTGAGTACACGGGCCAAGGGATGTACTTCTTCACACAAGCGTCATAGGTTTGTGATGATCAAGAAAAAGCGGCTCCTTAAAGTCACAAATGTATTCACATACATTTAACCAAAAATGTGAGTGCAAATCGTGGGCAAAGGCATTAACCTTTTAAAAGATAAGACTTTTGCTCAGATGTTACCTGCAGGCTATATGGTTTACCAAACGTCTTTTTCACAGGTATACTGTTGTAATTACGTCAGGTAGCTACGCCATAAAACAACTTTCGCCAAACACTTTAACAGATTTTAATTTTCTTTTGCCTATTTCTTTATTTTACGGTTCTTTATAATTAGGCCATCTTGTAATGTAACTAAATGCGCCCTTTGTTCTATGTATTGCATCGATGTAGATTTGAGTTAAATAATCTACGTCATTTTACACCAGGTTAAATACTTTTACTTTCTTTCGTATAACTAGGTCAAGTATTACTGCTACTAAATGCGCCTTTTGTTCTTATATCTATTTTGTGTTGAAGTAGACTTAAATTAAGATGTCCACGTCATTTTAAACGAACATCGTCTAAGAGTTGGCCTTTTATTACTTTAACTTTTATTTCTGTCTTTCCCTATGCTGCTGCTGCTCACTGTGCGTTAAGATCTCTTTCTTGGGTCTTCTCTTGTTAATTTGAGCGATGTCAAGGGTATCCATTTTAAAATATTATTTAATTATTTCTTAATTTTTGTTTCTTCACACCATTGGGTGTTTGTTTTGTTTGATTCTCTTCGTTATTTTTTAACTGAAATGTAAACGAGTAGATCAAGTGATCCACTTCGGTGAAACCAAGGCCGTCGAACGGTATACATTTGCATAAAATCAGAATTTGTATAACAGTTGTTAATTATGCTGTTTTTGTTTATTCCTGTCTTGGATTGCATGAGGTTATCCGCTCCCTTTCAGATTGGCTAATTCCTTTTTTGCACACTGTCTATTCAGTTATTTCATTTTTAAAAATTGCCAAATGTTCCGTTTCGTTTTTGCCACCTGATATTGGAGTATCTATGTCATTTGACCGAAATGGAAAGCCCACTTACAGATCCGCAGTTTAAATACAATCGTTTAGTTTTGGGTGGAGATTTATAGGATGTGAAACACTGCGTACTAGTGCAGCGTTTGTTCTCCTGCTCGGCTGCAATGTGAAGTAACCCAGTGCGAGAAGAGGGGGATTCAGCATTTCAATTGTACGAGCTGAGGCGAAACTTTTATCTTCCATTACGTTATATGAGGTGTAAAGATAACCTCGGGCTGAGTAATCACTGGGCAAATCTGACAGTTGATTGACAACTCATTTGTATCTCTTTCACTATAACTTCTGTCACCCTTGATGAAGCGATAAAGAGCTGTCGAGGTAATTAGTGTAGGGTCACGTGACACCGATCACTGTTTATAGCTCCACCAGCCTGCAGAGTTCAGACAGGTATATGTATTATACTGACGAACTGAATGTTTGTAATTGCTTATAGACATTACCTCTTATCGCCCAAAATGTTGTACTTAAACAAAAACATACAACCGGGCCACTTTCACAAAATACGATAATAAAATATTATACGACATTTTTATGTTTAGAGTTTACCTATGATACCTATGTAAATAATACTGCACGGGTGGAAAGGTGGGCATTATTACTTTCTCTATATAAATAATATATGTACTTTGTCCAGACACCTAATAATGATAAGATACATGTAGATAGATGTCTGGAGACGTTCGTTGTTCCATAACACAGGAGAATTCAGAGTAGATCCGTGATTAGCTTAGTCTGCTTCCTTATGACGTTTTAAATATGTAATAGTTTTCGCAAGAAAATGAAACTCAATTAAGAGCCACGAATTACCTTATTTTCTAGACAAGGCTAAGTAATTAGAGTTAAACTTTAAGATGCCTCTAAAACTAATAAACTAAAAGTAACGGCAGTGAATGTGGTAACTTATTAATTTGTTTGTTTAAAATGGCACCCCAATCAAATAGTTCAAAAACATTACATGGCGACAAGCATCAATTAACGTGTATACAACTCTTCATCAAACCATACCAGTTAAGTCAAGTTAAGTTACATAGCTAACACGCAGGGAACGACACTGTTCTTAGACTAGCTTCAGATTTTCCGTCAACTCAGAACAATTGATTGAATGAGGTTTTACGTCGCTCTTATGTTTATTTTACTAACATGACGACGTGCAAGACCTCAAATGACAGATCTCAAAGCAGGACACAATACCAAATCCCCTTAGTCTAGAGCACCAGGGTACAGGAAGCTCCAGCTAACCACACGGCCCAGAAATGGAAATTTAGTTCGGGTTATCGCTTCATGTCAACGTGTTAGTTAACGAATCTGTTAACCATGCGATGAAAAAGAAATGCTTGTTACAAACGCAATAGATATTCCGTCGTGACTATATAAGATATAACTGCAAATTGATTGTATTATATATGTGTTATTCAAAGGAGCTTTCGAGAAAATAAACAACCTGTTAGCTGGATGGGATATTGCTCGAGGCATAACAAAAAACATTTCTTTAAAACGACAGCTATCTATTCCCAAGTGAATCTAATTACCAACTGTCTAGTACACATAACAAAACAAGGTGTCAGGCAAGGCGTCTTTTTATACCGTACATTCTTTATCATGACAAATACGTGTCTGTCATGTTTTTTGACATAATTAAATTTTAGACGGCAAAGGTGTCGTAAATGTCGAGAATACGATAATAAAAACGTCAACAATTCTGGTTTCAACAGCTGTATAAATGTTATTGTCCTTGATAAGGCGGATAAAATGGATTATTATTGATTGTGATACTGTGAAATATCTGTCTAATCTAAGTTAAGAACGAGAAACTCAGAATGACATTTATTCTGTGCGAGAGGAAATTCCCCAATTATCAAACAAACTGTCCATCTCAGTTATTTTATGTGAAAGATTGATCTATTACATGCATCGTATTTACTTGTATCTGGTCGCTTAAACACTATTCAATTAAAGGAGTAGTAAACGAAAAAACGAAACAAAGTCATAGTCAAACTGTAGACTATATCAAGTTGTTCCCAAGACTACAATTACATTTTCTGTAGCATTACTCGTTTTCCACTTAAAGTCAATTAAACTGAACTACTGTAAGTAAAATGTATGGTGGACTTATCTTGCTACATTTGTTGTAGTGACCATGTCACTGAAGTAAATAGGCATTCAAATGTTGTTAATCAGATATATAACTTTATACAGGTTCTGAATTGCTAGGGTTAAATTTTGAGTAATTTGGGTAGTTTTTCTCTGCAAAAAATATAAATAAATCATGGCACAAAATATATGGTAACATTTTACTCACAGTGTTTTAAGTTCAGTGGATTTCAATTGAAAAAGAGAAATCCTACAAAAAATGTAATAGCAGTTTTGTCACCAACTTGGTGGGGTCTGCATTCTAAAATATATGTTGGTGGTTGGGTGGGGGGTCCCGTGCCCTGGAAGTCTCTGGGCTAAGGGGCCACAGAAGGCCGATTTGTTTGTGGTGTCCTGTGTTTCGTCTCGTAAATGTGTTATGGTGTCTTCTTTGCTGCCAGCATTGTTTAAAGGGTGGTTACCTCCACCCATTGTGGTGGCACGCCGTCATAAGAGTGAAATAACCTTAGGTATGGCGTAAGTCCCCTTTCAAACAAACAAACATACTAAAATATATTTATTATAGTCCTGTATATTATTTTGGGATAGCATTTTCTGATCATATAAATCAAGACTACGATTATAATACACATTGTTGTGTTTCATTATAAACAGATTTTCCCCCCACTTTATTAACGCTGTTCTGTCTCATTAGAAACACTTTAATGCATTTAAGAGAAACATTTTTTTGTGGACTAGACACTTAAGTGCTTTAAAATAAAACACTTCATAAACGTGTTTTTGTAAAATCAGGGTAAAACTTCAGGGTTTTATTTAAAAAACATTAACGTGTTTCAAATGAGACACCGAAGTGTTTATTACCGTGATAGTATGGACCAAATATGTTCATGCAGTGTTTGTTTTAAAGCACGTTAGTGTTTAGTACACAAAACGTGTTTCTATTGAGACAGAAAGGCGTTTTATTAGAATAATAGTGTTTATAAAGTGGTGACAAAATATGTTTATAATGAAACACATTTTTTACAGTGCAGGAACACATCGTTCCATTTCGTTCCTAAACTCTATAAAAATGTGGCCCTGATATATTCTACCCTGGAGCTTCAGCGGGGCGGAAAATGTTACAATAACTCGGAAATTCCTAGCAGTAATCCGTCTTAGTATAACAGTGTCTATATAAACCTGTGGACTTACAAATAACGATTGGTGGGGTCTATTAACAACACGGTGTGGAGGCAATGATTCTGTTCACACCAGCTGTATAATTACCCCGAGGGCCTCTCCCTACAAACATAAACATGCCCTATTCATGTTTGCCAAACATCTACTTTTTGTTCAAAATATTGTGATAGACTGAGCCCACCAAGACTCCATGTCAGGCTTTGTTGGATGCCTGTTGAAAGTCTCGGCATGGTCGGTGGTAATAGATGGGTTTCACCATTGTTGTAGAGTTGTATGCTCTCTCCAGTGAAATTACACACTTCACCGAGCCTCATGTGTTTGGAAAGTTCAAATTTAATGAATGCCAGTCCCTGACCACACACAAGGAATTAAGGGACGGACAGCTCTTTATTCAATACCTCTACACACCTCATGTTACATTTCTTTCACATTATTTCTCCCAAGTGCGAGATTATCTGAATATGGACGAATCTATCAACAATCTCCACAAAAGTGTTTGTCAAATGCCTAAGATGTATCGTACTAAGAAGTTGAATTACTAGCTTTTTCTTATGACAAGGGGCATATTGTACTTTTAATTAAACCAACAACAAACAATCGTATATGCAGATATAAACATTCACATCAAAACTTATTACGTCAATTAATTTTGAGGTTAGGACCAACCGCCCCTGTTTCGTCAAAATATTACCTGGATAACAACGCATTGTCATTGTAACTGCTCCTGCTTCCTCTTATAGCTTCTGCTCCAGAACAAAAACTGCGCTGAAAGAAGTCGGAGCCGGATTTTAATACCTGTTATAAACACAAATCGGTGTTTACGGGTAGCTGCACGGTGGGAGCTTTCTGAGAGCTGTTTGTTGTGCACAGTTTTTTGTACTGTAAATGGTCTGTCTTGTCTCTTGTGTTGTCAGTGTTAGTGTGCCTTTTTACATCCACTGGGCTGTCACGCCATCAACTGAGTGAACTAACCTGGAGTACGGCGTACAATTACAACCCACCAAGCAAAAACTCAATTGGTGTTTCGGCCCAAATGTCAGTCAGTTATAATTCTTCTCTACTTCAGGATGAACATTTCACCTAAATTTAAACATAATATATGTGGGCATCCCAAATCTAATTTTTGGAAACAGCTTTAAATTGATAGTTTATATTCGGCAAAACTGCTATGTAAAAGAGTAATATACGTCTCATATATGCTCACACACAGAGCAACGAGTTTATATGGATTCCGGATTGTAGGGTAGTTCTAGAACTCACCTTCACTAACTAAGATTGGTAATCCAAGCTAGTCTATATGTAGAGTAGCGCTTATTTAAAATTCAGTATTAGATGTGACAGTCTCTGAATTCATTAAAACTTTTGCGTCAATACCCAACTGAAATTAATAATCAAATATTTTAACCATTTTAAAATATTTGTTGGTTCAAAGTAGATATATTTTTAATTTTTAAGTCATGTAAAGTATCTCGGAATGAAACTTTTGGTTAGCGAAGAAGTTCTAGAACCGGCTTACACCCAAACGGCATAAACCATCCAGTATTGGCACTCTATAATAAATCCAGAAGGTGATTTTTTTTACCGCTACAGTTTCTAAATGTTACGTACTGAAGAGAGCAGTGGTACATCGTAACCGAGCCCGGGGGTCCAAAGAGGCCCGGAACTTTCCTTGCATATCAGATAAGAGTATTCAAAGACATGGCCTCAAACGCCGAAAATCAAGAGATCTTTGCATTCCACAAACATCTCAAATTACATAGGGTTATCCACTTTTGGCTTATACTATTAAACCATATACTAGTGTGTGACAAATGGGGTTCCTTCGTTTCTCACCAAAGGTAAATTCATAAACAAATTATAGTGTGTTTTTAAAATCTGTCAGTTTCATTTAGGATGAAAAAGTTCAATCGATCAATATGTTAAGACATTATACTTATTTTATTAATAATTTATGTAGCGAAGATTGAAAAAACTGTGTAACACCGTTTAACTAAAATCTGCCCAGCTAATAATGGTCACCTTCTAGCTTGTGGGCAATTATCTTGTTTATTTATTTATATTTAGTTTATGTCCTTTGGAAAGTGACCATTGGTGCTATTTTCATTCAATCTAAGAGATTAATAATAATAAAAAAACGTACCACACGAAAAGCTGACAATGGTCGTATTTTTCAATTCACTATATTTGTTATTCCACCTGACAGGTCATTCCAGCATTCCCAACACTATACAATGTCTTGGTCATTGTATATAAAGACTACTCTAACCTGCATGCTATTTAATATTCTGTATTATATGTGACAGTTTATTTATCCAGTAAAACGTTTGCGTCAAAACCTAACTGAAGTTAATAAACAAATATGAAAAAAAAAAACTGTTGTTAACTCAAAGCTAATATATTTAAATTGTTTCGTTACTTGACAAAGCAGCATATAAACTATATTCCGATTAACCCACATACAACGGTTAATATAAAATATTTCATATCTATTTAATGGCTTTAATAAGTCGCTATCCCTGTGCCAGTGTGATTACTCGTTAAATATTTGTACAACACAATTAGAGAAAATTGTGAGAAAAAATGTAACGTATGTAAGGGTGTTAATGTTTTACTTATTCTCGAACAATATACGATAAAATCTCACGAAATAAGGCTAGTTTTATTTTTTATATTCTGGGAGCTTCTGGAGACTTGGCGACTCTCACACAAGATGTAGTCTAGCCTTCTGTTTACAGCTATCCGCTGATGCGATCTAAAATTAGGAATTCAAAATCTGTCAGTTGATTTGACCTAACAGTTATTAAGCAGACGGATTTAAATTATGAATTTAAGTTATGAATACACTTGGTATGAAATATTTCTTATTTATACACTATCTTAAGGATTACAACGGCGGATAAAATTAAATGATTTTATGATGTTCCTACTTTTGATAAAAATGAGGCACAGATGACATTAGTTTATACTATTATTTAAATTCTAAAACATAAGCTCAAATTGCCCCATAGGCCTACTCCCCACTTTTAAAGTTTCCGGAGCCTGGGTTCTCGTCTATTAGAATAACACCTCACGTATACGGCTCTACAACCGTTCCCATAACTCTGTGTTAAATACTTCCTAGGCCATTGTTAGCAGCGGAAGTGACCAGTACGAAAGTTTAAAGCCTTCTTGTATAATTTCTCTCGGAGAGACTGTTCCTGACTATATATGCACCCATCATCGCTAAATATATATTGTTTGGTCAGTTTCATACATATATACCTTCAATATAGATGGTTTTTAACGTCCACGTTGTAATGATATTGCTTGGTCTAAATATAAATGAATGATATTTAATAACGTGTAATCAAAGGGACATAACTCCTATCCCCTCCTTTACCATTTTTGTTGCAATCACCTCTCTCTGGTAACTTCCGTCCCCTCCGATTAACAGCTATTGTGTAATGAATGACAATTTTTGTAGGCCATTTGTGGCATATTTACCGCTGCAGGTAATACTTGTACATGACTTAAAGCGCAATCAGCACCAATCAAAATGGACAGGTAACATAAAAGGAAAATAAAGTAGAACTATGTAGCAAAACATTGGGGATAAATGCGTGCTTCAGTTTTGTTTGCTATTATCAAGAGACTGTGTCAATTTGCTGTCACGTATAGGCCACGTTTTCATATACCAACGTTACTCCAAATCAGCGCTCGTTGACCCCGTCCGTTGCACGATTCAAAACGCTGATTCGTTACATATGAGGCTTAATATAGCTGCAATTCTTCCAAAGACGACCGCACAATATACGGCAATTTACCGAATATCACTTCGACAAATGGTGCTTTTTTATAACCAAGCTGGTTATAGCCTATGCACCAGCGAAGGCTTTAATCTTATTTACAAAACACACAGATATTTTTTGTTGTTTTAATATCACGCATGTCAGCCATTAAACGAAAATAGACTCAACCAACTCAATGTCTTGTCCACAGTCCTTCGATTCTTATTATAGGGGTCAATTAATCAAACAATAAGTCCACCTATCTATCATGGTAAATTATGCTTTTTATCTTGCGTCAAGCTGTATTGTAAACTCCTCTTATCGTCATGCTTTGCCCAAGCTGTAGAATGCTTACCAAATATCAAGACCTCATTTTCCCCAACCACTATATTCTTAATACCCGCCAAGGTGGATTAACTATCATGTATTTTCGTTTTCGTTTATTACAGTGGACTGTATGGTGGGCCCATGGAGCGACTGGGACCCTTGTAGCCGAGAAGGACGAACGTGTGGTTACAAATATGGCGAGGGCCAGAGAACACGCGCTGTTCTGGAATACCCTTCCCCAAACGGAACATCCTGTCCTGAACTAGAACAGAACAAACGGTGTAAGATGATCAACAGATTCTGTGTTGGTGAGTGTAAAGCTAAAATGTCATTTAATCTGACGAAGTATGGACATAGCATACATGTATTAGCAACATTCTGTATCAATAAGCAATGATAAACTCTGTGTCAATGAGTTAACCTCTCCAGTCTACCTTTACCCAGTTTAAACTAATGCAGGATGGCATATTTAAGTTATATAGTACCCGGTACGTGAATACAGACAACCTGTATTGACCAAGCGGTAACATGCCAAAGTGGAATGAACGTTTTGATCATCTCAACGACGGTAATATTTTTCAACGAAACCTTTAAATCGGCTGTTAGGGATAGAAATATAAAACAACCAAAATGGCTACATTTAGAACAATTCTCCACTAAGGGAAGATATCTTGTTTTCGTAGGTTGAAATTCTTTTTAAGTATCAAAACATGGGACAATATTACGATGTTTTTTTCTTTTTTCAGACCTCTTGACCAACAAATCAGAAATCCCTCGATTAACGCGTAGGAGAAAGAAAAGGTTAAATCGAAAGAAAAAGAGGTTACGCAAGCTTCGACGGAAGCTGAGAAAACGGAAGAGACGAAAGCGCCTGCGCAAATGGAATCGACTGAGAAAGCACCAAAATCAGAAGATTCGTACATTGGGGAATGAAGCCGTGGAAGATAATTTAGTGATATCGCCAAATATTATTCTGGCTCGATTGGAAAATATGTAAATGTCTGTGATTTGTCACTGTTAAAAGAAAACAGTAGATACTTAAAGAGAGCAACGCTTTTTTGGATTTAATATCGTACAAACAAACAAACATCAGGCCTAAATGTTTTTGGTGTTAATTCGTTTAATGAAGCCAGCGCCACAATACCATAACTGTACATTATGACGATCAATTTAACTGTTGCAATTTATGTAAAAACGCGTTCTTGGGACGGACAAAGAAACTTTTATTATTGGGTTGAGCGTAAATAAATATTTACACGTTTTTTCGTTAGACATTGTGGTCGCTCACACTTTTTGTTTTCCAGGAGCGTAAGGTGTTAGGCATCCATAGTGACAAGGGAACCAACATTTTTTTTATCTACCAGTGATAGCAAACTTTATTCTAGTTTTAACCATCTTTATTTATTTCACATTTTTTTCTATTTTACTGACAGGATTTCTGGCACATATGTGGCATTGTAGCCCTAAACGTTAACTTGCTTGTAACGATTCTTTATGACACGACGTTAGATGCTGCGATCAAGGTCGGTTAATTAACTGGACCGCAAAACCTTAAAAGTCCCTATAACTTATGGCAGCCTCGTAAGACTGTTCACCTCCTTTACATGTTATGGTGTATACATATAGTTGCCTTTAAGTTGTTTCGCCTTGTGTATAAATGTTTACATTCTAGTTTTACAGTTTGATAATAATTTATATCGGTTGTGTACATAGCTATAATGACTTGTGAGAGACGTGAACGGGTTCAGTTGTATGTATTTATGAAATCTGTGACATTTAAGAACTAACTATAGGCCTGTGCAAAGTACATATCTGTATTAATTTTGACGTACATATTTAGATATATGTACAAGTATTAAAGTAATTTTAATTCTATTTTATTAGACTGTTGTATTAAATTTGTAGATTTATTCCCTTATTCAATACTTACAAAATGTGTAGAGATAAAATTGTATAACAGCTAAAATTTGTAAATACGCAAATGACGTGTGTTAAATTTATAGTATTTAAAATATTTCTATAGGCGCTTAAATGTGATATAACCTTAGCGTATAAAATAACAAAGGTAGCAAAAGTACTTGATCGTATCAGAATATTGATGTAGACAATTGTATATAAGCAGTGATATATTATCCCAAAAGAGAATAGCGGTGTCAGACATGAGACCAGTTATTCAAATGTTGTGGGCAAGTTAGATTATGTTGCGTAACACTGAATTCATATCTGGCTGTGTAGTTAACGGATCTGATGAAAGCAGGCTCATAGTCTGTGGGAATATAGCATCTTTAGACATGGTTACTTGTGGACAATTTTGCCCTTAGACGTGTGTTAAATAAAAAGTCCCTTAACATGGAATGTATTCAGACATATGACACTTTTTACTGCGAATACATTGTCAGAAGGGAAACCGTCTTCTGTGGACAAACAAGAAACATACCATAAGGCTACTCGAAAGGTTTTAATTCGTCTCAAGTGATAAGTTTTTCTTCTTTTAGAGCCATATAGAAGTTGCGACACTCAGAATAATTTTCGGCTTTATGGCTGACAACTTCTGGATTATTTCAGGTGCAACGTTTCTGTCTAGATGACAATATCGTTTAAAATATTGACCATTGCTTGAAAACGGTCTTAGGATCTGGACCGAAACGTTGTACCGGAAATAAACCAGAAGTTGTCAGCCATTAAATCAAAAGTTATTCATAGTCATTAGTTATTATTCACAGATAAGAAATTATGTATGTTTTTTGTTTCCGTTTCATTCTTTGTATGTATTGATCTGTTAGCGGCTTGAAAATGTGACGCCTTCCAGTAACCATACTATCAGAACATTCACCATCAATTTTAGTACACAGAAAGTTTTTTTACTTTTTGAAAAGTTTACTAAGGTGTACCTACGTCAGATACTTGGTAAGCATATTTTTATGTTGAAACGAGGTAGCCTACTAAAGAAGTGAATAGGTTCTTGAGCCTGCAAAGCTGTGAGTAAATAGGCATATAGGCGAAAAATGAAATATCTCCTTTAGCGTGCTAAATATGCTGTAGACAATGGCAGAGAAACATTGTTTTAATAAACAGGTTATTAGTTAATGCAGCTTGCTAGAGACTGCCAGACGGTTTTGACCTATTCAGGGGATGCCATATAATACAGCTTTAAGTTTAAAGTGTTCCACTCCTCTATACTGACATCCTTGAAATTGTAAGTAGCTAATAAATTATACTTTGTATGTTGCCAGCAAGTCCAACGAGAATTGAACAGCGTTTGTTTATAGCTTTCATTTTACATTAATTATCCACCTGCCTAATGCAAGTAGTCCTATATCATGGGCTTTATATCGGATTGGGGAACGTATCGAAAGGGGAACAACTCTTCTTTAGCTTTAATAGAAAGAGTTTAAAAGTTAGTTCCTTAGTGGAGCTGCTCTCTTTTGTGCGTTCTTCCATGTATACATTCACGAATGGACCAATATTTGGTAATTTACTGTTATGGCCTCGATCCACTTGAATGCTTGAATGACCTTGAATATATGGCCTAAGAACTTACTGTACTTCCAAAGTTACTCTTTATACAGCCTACCCATGATTTGCTTTTTATTAGAAATTTTAAACTCTTAAAACACTCCTGATTGATTTCTTCAATTCATCAGATTGTATTGTATGTTACGCTAAAACCAAGACTTGTTATTTTATAGATATCTGATGAATAAAGCCTATACTGAAATCTACTTAATCTTTGGTTTCTTATTTCATGTGTTATTGTTTGTTTAGTGTAATGTTTATAAGTTTACCTCTTTCCTGGGAGATCTCAAGGTTTTGTTGACGATGTGTAATCTACATTCTACTACAGCAGAAAATTGTTGGCCTAGGCCAATTTGATCTCCCTAGATCTCCTATCTATGACGATAGATTTCTGATGCCTCGTTGAGACTTTT
This sequence comes from Katharina tunicata, assembly GCA_032466195.1. Lineage (NCBI taxonomy): Eukaryota > Metazoa > Mollusca > Polyplacophora > Chitonida > Mopaliidae > Katharina > Katharina tunicata. The sequence continues at coordinate 4,218 of JAVFBZ010157871.1, read as the reverse complement.
TTTCCGTCTGATTTTGGGGTTCAAAGGTTGGCCTATACAGTGCTATAATCTTGACTACGAAATGTGTTCGTTCATACGAGGAAACTAAGTAGAAAACGTATGGGACGTACCATGTGCATTATCTGATATAATCAGCTGAAGTGGGTCGTTCTCAAAATGTCTCTACGAGGCCGAAGAGAACTTTCTTGTCTTCGTCATACATGTGAGTCTCGCGTGATCATTCGAGTCTAGGTGTTTCACACGCTGTTACTTACATGGACCTAAGCCTACTCCCCTGATCACAATAAGAACTGGTCGGCGAGTCTATCTTGAGACTAAATTTAACTAACTTTAACTATGTTTACGTAAGCAAAATTATTAAGGAGAGATTTTCTCCCTTAATAATAACATGGGTGCCATCGTCTGTGTGTAGACTCTAGTGCGTTTGTCTAAAATGTTGGAACTTATCGTTCAGCTTATCAATATGACCACTCAAAGTTCCACAATTTAGCATTTTAATCCATCGAAAACATTTATCAATCGATGCCCTTAACTAAACCGCCGACAGTAAATGGCTATGTTACCGATCGACCACCAGTAACACAAAGTCGCCCTTGAGTCGCCAAAATATCCTTGAATACGACGTTAAACACCAATAAAATAAATAAATAACAAGTGAAACTGGAACCCAAACTACAAATCACAGGAGGCGAATGAAGACTCTTTGGATAACTTATCGCCAATTTATTATTAACTTCTTTCGTCTTCTGGCATTTTGCCACTCAAAAAAGCTATTTGTTTAGAACAGGTAGATTACGACGCGAGGGCGATACGGATTCTATACATTACAACCAGATGTTACGTAATTGTAGACGTACAGTATACAAATCTATAATTATATCTACAATAAGTCTATTGTGCGTCTATTACATGTTGGCTACTATCTGTTGCATCAAGGATAGTTCGCCGCACCAGGCAGTTTATTTAACACACTCTACAGCTGCAGTATAGATATGCAATTCACTTGAAAACGACTTAAAACGTCAATCTTGTCATCGCGTTTTTACATAAATTGGCATATACATTATTGGAAACCTTGGCGTTGTATTATATTAATACTGATGAGACACGCATTTATATGAAAATACTTTGATACTCGATAAATCAAAATAAAATAAAAAATCAGTTTAAAAACTTATTATTTTCGCTGTGTATGTATTTAAAGTAACATAAGCACTCAAAATTAGGGTTTTACAACAAATTCGGATTGCCTTGATTTTATCCAACTTTGAAGTTTGTACATTAACTAAAACAATTACTTTGAAATGAAAATTATTAAGTTGGTTCAAGGCTGGTAATAGTCAGGAGAAATCATGCAATAGCTCGAATTCAGCGCAAGGAAGGCCGGCCATTTTTCCTCGTATGCCTCCAGTAAAGCTTTTGATCTCGCCGGGTTCATGGCCTTATATGGAATGAGTTAAGATTTTAGGATAGTGGATGGGGGCGGAGCTAATTAACGTTTGACTTGGTGTAGCATCGGTACAACTTAGGGTAGCTCAGTTATGACACATACACATAATAATATTCTGACAGCAAATTCAGTTTTTAGTTGTTTAGTTATTATAAAACTCTCCTTCAACCTACAAATGTAATGTTGGAATTATTGGAAAGCCTCTAGCTTGTACTTCATGAGATTCTGTAATAGTGCAAAGTTCAGAACTTTTGAGTGCGTATGTTACTTTAAACTATTGATTACCTTCACGAAATGAGCTTTCACAGAGTTTAATATGACATTTTCTGTTTTACACCTAGTGAAAGTTGTAGAAATTAGATTAGGACATAAATAATCATGAACCAACAGTAATATATGTCAAAGGATTAAAATTATTCTTGTGCCACATGTTAAATTTAATTCCGTGACCTCGATTTAATGTACAATGTACGTTTAAGGTTATTCTAGGCCACGATTCTACAGTGAATAGATTTCTATAGGGAGTATAATCTAATAATACCTATTTCATAGGGGACCATGGAGCGCAGGAATCGAGGAAGGTGACAATGTTTCCTGCTTTGAGTTACACAACGTAGCAAAACTTTGGGATTGATGGACAGGCATCGAAATCTTTGTAACAGTGATACAATATCTGCACTGAAGGCTGCATATCAATGACTAATGAACTTGAAAATCTATCAAACTGTTGCTAGGTGACGTTCCCAGTTCCTAAATGCCACTAAAACAAGTTTTAGATAAATGACCTTGAGAACATCGTTGATAACCCTGGAATTCATACGTTTGTCGGTCGTTTAGAATGTCGATCTTGCAAGCCGGCTCATTTCTGTAAAAAATACCTGCTCTTTGAGATTTTACTAACCGTTCGTCTGATAATAATTCCACATTTGAACCTAAATTAGGTAATCAACTTAACGGCGTTTATATTGATATGCAATTACAGAAACAAAGACTTTTGTGACTTCAGAAAGCCTATGTAGACGTTTTGTTTGTGTGTCCAACTTTATTGATTTGAAAACATGCATAGACACATCCTCTGCTATAATTGGCTGTGATATTTTAAAATCAATTTTGGCCCAATTACTTTTAGAACTGTCTGAATTTCCGATAGACGAGAACTGAACCATCTGTTGGAATAGACGCTGGTCCATAAACTGATTTAACAGAATTACCCTGAGATCGAAGTTCCAATATCTCACAGACGCGCCGTCACATTTAAGAAAATTCACAGTAAAAGAGCTGTATTCCGTTTTGGTTATAAACGCTTAACGGAATGGCAATTGGCAATTGATATGGTTAAAATTGATATCAGAAAGGATAGTAATCAATTTTCTCCTGCGTTTGAAAGATTAAGCGATCGATTGGAGAGTTAGACGCTATTTTTGACGTGTGCCAGGGTGACAGCTGGTACCACGTTCCCCTTCCATACACCTCCAGGGCCTGTTTGACCAAACCTCCCTCCGATTCCATTCTATCTGCTTTAATCCAGAAACACTATCAAAGTAAATAACAATTAACTACCACCCAGACTGTACTGTTTGCGTACAGTAACCGTCTACGTTTGACTGTGGCTACTTCACGCCAGTGCGTATTTTTAGCTTCCTTTCACCAGAACCACGAATACTAATTTCCATTATGAAATAATACTTTTAGAAACCATAATCACGGTTTACCGAGTGTAAGCTACAACTGTTAATAAACAATTTAACCAACCGTCCTTGTTCCAATCGGTAAAATCTCGCGAGATTTATCGTTATTTCGTTGTCATTTCGTTGTATGAATATGCCTAAAAACCTTAAGGGTTGTTCGTCGGAAGCCTTTTTACCACCGTATGCACAATAAACCCATAAGCATACATTGGGTAACCGTGGGAATTTGATATGCCTTTAGATTCTTCAAATATGTCTGCGCTTAGGCAAATGTAGGAGATTAATATACTGTCCACTTTTTTTAAAAATATCAAAATCGTAGAAAATCTCAGAAAGTTGGGTTGATATACCTCTGTTCAAATAGCTAGTGGGGTTAATGAGCATTGCTCTCACGCCCTAATCGACCTCTTCTAAAATAAGCACTGGGGTTATGCGTATCGTTTTCACGTCCTCCTCTGCTTTTGATAAATAATCAGAGAGGTTAGGCATATAGCGCTCACATCCTAATATACCTCTTTGCAAATAAACAGTGCGGTTATTCAAAGCTCTCACGTCTCAATCTACAATTTTCCAATAACCAGTGGGGTTATGCGTTTAGGTCTCAAATTGTAATACACCTCCGCTAAAATAATCATTGGGTTAATGCGTATCGCCCTCACATCTGTAATTATCTACCTTTGTTCCAATAACCAGTGGGGTAATGCGTATCGCTCTCACGTCGTCATCTACCTCTTCTAAACAAAATCAATTGGGTTTTGCGGATCGGTCTCACATCTTAACCTTTGTTAAAAGAATCAAGGGCTTTTGTGGATCGCTCTCATATCTCAATCTTCCGTGTTCAACTAATCAGTGGGGTGATGCATAAAATTCCCACATCTTAACCTACCTCGGCTATAAAATCTGCCTTTACTAAATTAGAGAGTGGCATAATGTATATAGCTCTCAGATATAAATCTACCCGTGCTCAAATCAACAGCGGCTTTATGTGTATAGCTCTCACATCTAAATCTTTCTCTGTTCAAATGCCCAGTGGGATTATACGCATAGCTCTCGTGCTTTAATCTACCTCTGCTAAAATAA
>JAVFBZ010157849.1:0-12844 GCA_032466195.1 Katharina tunicata | reverse complement strand
CCCCTTATTTCTATGGATACCATGTTGGACTTTGTCATAATCAAAAGACTTTGCTATTACGGGTTCAGCATGTACGGTGTATAAAAAAAAATACCATGGTATGATTGGTATCCAAATCGATTTCCCTTTTTTGCATATTTCCGTAGAAGATGGCATGTTGCGTACCATAGTTTGACGTGTCTTCGGTTGCCATGGTTACCATATGTTTATTAAGGGTCTATATCGCACCCCATGAGGGTGTATGTTGGGTTTACTAAAACTCTTGTTGAAAGTTGTAAGCGAAATCAGGTTGGTTGAATGTAATTTGTACATGAGGAGTTGACGCGAACATTGATCACCTCATTCAACAGAGGGCGCGACTATACATTCTTCTTTTATACGCTTGTTTCACCAAGGATTGTATTGAAGAGTAGCTAGGAATAAAACCCTTGGTTAGCGAAAACGAGATGGTAGGGCCTACTGCTTCAGGATTTTATCTACGAATTTAGACGATTCATCCGAACATTACTACGACAACAAGGATAGCCAGTCATTATAATATATTGATGATTTTTTTTACTACACACGGTCTTCATATATAAAATAGGCTGTAACTAAATACAAGACAAACAAAATATTCTTTACTTTTTTATTTAAAATCTTTGAACATTATTACATATGTATTTTATTTGATAATAAATTGGGAGTCAATACTTTTGTCTTTAATATATTGACATATAAACTTTTAAAATATTTTACGCTAACTTGGTTTTATTTATTTCTTTTTTTTTTTATTTACTTATTTTATTAATTATAGCAATTGTTTTTTTAATTATTAATAAATCTATTTATTAAAAAGAAAAATTCCAATTCGCTTCAACCCCAATAAAGTAAATCAAACTTGTTAAAAGTGTGAGAGCTTATCGTTCTATTCACTTCTATCAGATTTCGTTTTGTTTATTTTTTTTTTGTTTAACTGATTTTTAACGCCGTACTCAAGAGTATTTAATCTCCATGACGACTTTGCGATGCTGATGTATGCTAGACTAGTAAATCGGAAAACCACCCGGGTAGGCATGTTCTAAATTAGTCAAATATATATAGGGGACGCAACTCTGCATGCAAACTTTATCCCCAAGTAGCTATCCCCCTTTCTCTCATGAAAAACATCTATGGAAAGCTCAAAGCGGCCACACGCTATCTCGCCATGGTTAAACAGAAATAGAAAAAGACGAGATTTAATATAGAATTTAATTTTTTTTAAATTCTCTAATCTGCAATGCGAGATTTAACAGTTAAACCTCGCGTTCTCGTTTACTTTTTTTTAAGAAAAAAGACAACAGCTCGAGATTGTAATGTAAAATCCAGTGGTTTGTAATTTTGAGTAAGGATTGGGTGGTGGGCGAGAATGCGAGGTTTAACTGTTAAATCTCGCTTTCCGGTGAAAGCCTGCGCATGTCAAATGCAGCGTAAGGAACGGAAGCTCTAACTTATTTGTTTCACAAGGTAAGGTTAGCAAACAAACACATCTTGCCCTGGAAGAAGTGTATGATAGACAAGACAATCAAACAGTTGCAATATCTGCTGGAGAGATTTAAAAACAAGACCAAACAAAACATTATACAAAATCTTGTTGTTCACCTAGAAAGAGTTCTAATAAAAAATACTAAATCTTTTCAACTGGAATTTATTTGTCAACATATACCGACGTTGCGGCATAAACCTAATGCCTTCAGCAGGGTATGAGCACACCAGCAAAATAGACATATATAGTTTTGTATAAATGTAGAGAAAGACAATTTTGCTTGCCTCCACCGGGATTGGAACTCGGGTCTTTGGCTATCAGGCTCTAACCGACTGAGCTACAGGGGCTCAAAATAACATGAATAGTGTTCACAGTTACACGGTAAAAAAACAAAACAAAGACAAAGCATGCAGAGTTCAACAAAAGAGTAAGACGAACGAATGACAATGTAGAAGTATAATCTTGACAGCAGTACAATACAAGAAAGTGGGCAGAATGAATACAGATGTGTAAGAAAAATGAATACTATTGAAAAAACAAAATCGTAAAGCCGGAATCATGAGCTGAGATTTAAACGTTTGGGCTGTGATTTTAAACCCTTGGTCCAGTTGTTACGGTTCATTACGGTTCAGGGAGGGATTTTCAACTTGGCCCATATTGCCTCCTTCACACCTCTTTCGAAAAAACGGGATTCATTATCCATTACAATCACAATATCATTACAAAACATATGACCGGTTTTCATGGTATGGATAAACACGGCTGAGTCGTTACCCCCAGAATCTGGCTGTTTATGCTGACTGATGCGTTTTTTTAACAGTTGCTGGGTCTCACCAATATGAAGGTACAGCGCATTTAATACCATATACAACATCACTTTTCACATCTTTCTCAATTTTTTCTTTGGGTTGAACAAGTAAATTCCGTAATGTATTTTTAGATTTAAAGAAAGTTTTAGCTTCAAAGTTATTCGAAATTCTTTTCAGTTTTTTAGAGACACCCCTGTAATAAGGAATTGTGACTGAAGCTTTGCTCTTTTGGGAGTTTTCTTTTTTAGAGACTTATGGAAAGTCCAGGGGCGGTAACCCCTTTTGTGTAGAGAAGTTTTTAGATGTTTTTTCTCTCTCTCACAGTCAGATGACAGCATATTTAAGTAGTCTGCTGTGTCAAAAAGTGTGCGAATTACACCTTACTTTAAACCAAGGGGTGGTGAGAAATCAAAAGCTAAATATTGTTCAGTGTGTGTCGGTTTGCGATACACAGTAACCCTCAATTTACCAGACGTTTCTATACAGAAACCAAAGTATATAAAAACGATAGACCATGTACAGATATTTCTTCCATAGTGAATTTAATGTGAGGGTCCAAGTTTATTTCTCCCTTTTACAGACTTCAGATTGATTCGGCCCAATAACAACTGTTTTTCTCTGTTTAATTTTAAGTAATTTGATTGCAAAATAAAGTCGATTCATTCGCCAGTGCACTATTTTGCGGAAACATTACTACAACAACAACAACAAGGATGGCCTGTCATTACATTAGGGATAGTATTCTTCTCAATCAGGAGAAAGATACGAGCCTTTTTTAGTATGACTGTGCAGGTACCGCGATTCCGCTGTATAGCGATGGTAAGCATTTACAAGGTTCAAAATGTTTGCTAGTTACAAACAAGGTCATTTACTGCGGCTGGATCAAAGTATTTTTGAGCAAATATGGCCATCCCTGTTTCCATTCAATTCGAATAACTGCTAGATTTCTCCTGGTCCGTACAATCTAGCTTTTCAACGCAGACTAGTCTTTGGGGAAAAAAGAGACATAGTTATTAGTACGTCCTTCAGTCTGGTGCGCTTCTTGCATGATGATGTGTCAATGTACTGTCTTGTAAGAGCCATGCACATATTATTAGCCCGTGCATGGCTCGGCCCTTACAAGATTCAAAATGCTGACTAGTTACATATAAGGTTATTCATCGCGGTGGGATCAAAAGCTTTGTTGACACATGATTATGAGGTAAAATGACTAGCCCTCTTCACGTTGAATTAGAATTATAGCAGAATGTTATCTGCATGGCTCGTACAAGACCTGTAGGCTACCCTTCGGAATTTTGTTATTAACACAACTGTTTTAATATATGAAGACACTTGAAAAATTGGTACAATAGAGCTAATTTTGCCTGCAGATATGTTAAAATTAAAACCCTAATTTTGTGTTGTTTATATGCGACTCTTCATAAAGACGACCGCATAATTTACAACAATTTACTGAATAAAACTACACATAAAATAATGCTTCTTTATTGTCAAGCAGGTCATATAGGCCCCCTTACCGCCTACGCTTTTAATCAAATGTACCAAATAGGGATAAAGGAGAAAGATCGTGAAGTATAATCATGAAGCGTGTATTTCGGGCCATTATTTTTTAAACTTGATCCCTGACCTTGGATACCACGTAAACAAAATGCAACAACTGTATAAACGCAATTTGATTGGCCCATCACATCAAATGAGCCCTCTTGTGGCAATCGCGGTTAAATCAGCTTTGTTTTAGCAGCGGCTGTAGTAAATGTTATGTATAAATACCCGATGCGTATGTGACTGTAATGTTGATTTTGTTTGTTTGATTTTGGGTTTTATGCCGTACTCTAGGTTATTTCACTTATATGACGGCGTGCCAGCCAAATCGGGAAAGTAAACGACGCTCACAACATGCAAAAAATGACAAAACATTTAAGAATTACATTGAAATACATTACCAAAATGTTAATCAAACGAAAATGCAATTGGGCTCTCGCGCATTCCTGTCACCCAAGTCAAACTTTATTCTCCTTTTCGCCACAACAATTTACCAGATGGTCAATTCATAATATATTCCTTTGTAGTTCTGTTGTGGCAGTTGCCCGACAGAAGGATAAATTAGTCGGACCAAAATCACATAAGTAAATAGTGGGCGACGACCACCCCCGGGCATTCTACAAAGAAATCACACCAATTATTGGATTATTAGAAATGTTTCATTTCCGTATCAAAAATGGAATTTTGTACAAACGGGTCATACATTTTAGTTGTCAACAATACAAACGTTATAACAATATAACAAGAAGTTGAAAATCCATAGAGTATTCGTGTTTTATTAATACAAACGTTGTATTATTAGATTTATAAGACTACTAGCTATGGTTTTGGTTGGAGTGCGTATACAAAGTATTTACATAATCAGTTTGGTAATATCAGGCGAGTTCAAACTCAGGCCATTTGCATCAGATGCGGTGCCCCTTCTTGCGTTATTCTGTGTGACGTCGCTGACGTAATTTGCAGGTTGACAGACTCGTATTAGATGTATAAGTACAACCCAATACGAAACCGTATGGCACATTAATTGACCAATCGGATTGCACAATTTTCTGTCGGGTAATAAATTGTCATTTTCAGTGAAGCATAACACATTGCGTATTTTAAAGTCACATACGCACCCAAATATTTTGTGTTTTCACAGAATCAAATGAATTATATATATTTTAATCAAAAAGTAAAAGTTAGAGGTATTCCGTTAATTCTACCTCCAGATGTGAAGGTAAATGTAACTTTAAAGCCTGAAAAAATTTTTAAAAAACTTAAAATTCTGCCAGAATTTTTAATTGGAAATGTGTCAGTCGCTGTCACAGGTCAGACACACTTTGATGTGCCGATGCCACTCCCAGTCAACCGTGTTAGCCACACCCCTTTTAGGTTCAAAATGTTGGCTCGTTACAACCAATGTCATTCACCGTGGCTGGATCAAAGTCATTTTGAGCAAATATGGCCAGCCAACTTTACGTTAAATTCGAATAACTGCTAGATTGTCCGTACAAGCTTTTTAACGTGACTGTTTTAATTTTTGAACAAACATCAATTCTTGTAAACATCAAGGCAAACGGAATAAATTGAAAAATCCTAATTTTAAGTGCGTATGTGACTTTATAACTCGAAAATCTTGCCCATGTAGTCAATTTTAGTCAATTTAAACTTAAAGATGAATTTTCTCCTACGTAAAGACTTGCCTGTGTATGTATTCTTCTCAATCTCGAGAAGGTATGTACGATTGTATTTTAGTATGTATTAATATAAGTAAGCAGCTAATCGTACTGTTGTTTACGGATTTTTATATTTTTTTATTTTTTAACCACACAGTGCTAATTGCAGGGTGATTTCACTCTTGTATCCCTTTTTTGGGAGATAAAGACTGACAACATGGCCATTCATTACACACAAAATTAGATAGGTACCTCCATCAAAAATCGTTAATTTTGGTAGCCAATGTGATCAACGATTAGTGTGTATCTCAGTGTGTCCGTTTACGCGTCACGGACCAGTTGACTGGGCATTGGAATATTACTTCCTCCCCCTCCGATTCCCGTCTCTCTGCTGATATGTCAAATCCTACTAATCGAGTTTTCCTCTTGTCGAGGTTTATAATGGAACTTTTTGGTCCGGGGGCTGTATAGAGATCGAAGGCGGAGTGCTACGTTTGTCTTATGGGAATCATAGCGCTGTTCATTTGGTTGGTCTGTGTCCGAAATAGGTTCAAATCACCCTTAAACCGTAGCTATTTAAGGGAAGTTCCCGAAGGCTTCGCAGATCGAGTTGTGGATTATTTTCTTCGATGTTACCTCCATGTTTTCCTTTATACACCGGCAAAGCAAAGTTGTCATAAAGTGCAGTACTCTTGAGTAAGACACTGAACATCAATGTAAGAAATAAATGATAAAAAATAAACGTAGTATGCAAGAAATACATATATATATTTTTTGTATAATTGTAGAGAAAGAAAATTGTGCTTGCCTCCACCAGGATTCGAACTCGGGTCTCTGGCTTGCTGGGCCAACGCTGTATATATGTACAAAAAAAAATCGCTAGTGCTACCGTGAGCCTCTGTAGCTCAGTCGGTTAGAGCGTTGGCCCTGCTAGTCAGAGACACGAGTTCGAATCCCGGTGGAGGCAAGCAAAATTTTCTTTCTCTACATTTATACAAAAATATATATATTTTTATAAATTCAGATATATTTTTATAAATGTAGAGAAAGAAACGTTTGCCTTCCTCCGCCGAATTCGAACTCGGATCGATGACTAGTGTGTCCAGTGTTTTGCCAAATTTTATTTTATTTGAAATTGCCTAGTAACTAACTATTAACTAATTCCTCATCATCTGGCGATATCCACGTGAAGCTGGAAAAAGGCCTGTAACTGAGGTGTCGCGTTTCTCGACCGTTGCTATGGTTTCTGTTGTGAATGACAGAAACCACACATTGCACACCATATTGATACTAACTGACGATAAATAATGAGCGGAAATTATTAACATAATAAGGTTACTATAACGGTCAAGTGCCGTTATTATTGCAGAAATTTAAAAGTTGAGATATTGATATTTATCCTATAGAAGAGCCGATATTATATTTGGATGAAAAGACTGGTCAAATCGATATAATGTGCCCACATGATTTAAAATGTGTAAAGTCTTTTTTTGTATAAGAAATAGACCAGTTTTTTTTTTTTTAAAGAGGTAGCAAAAAATTACATTTTATGAAAACAATTCTGCAAATTTCTGAAAGAAATAATTGACATATTTTGTTCCACATTAAGAGACGACTCGAATATATCAACTCGAGAATCAGGTCTATCTAGAAACTTGTCTCTGGGAATTTATCTAGAACATTATATTATTTGTCGGCTTTAATTAATCGATATCCCTGTGCCAGTGTGATTACTCTTTATAAAAATATATACATGTGTTACGAAATGCATAGTAGTTTAGAAGTAAAACGGCGAAACGTCTCTTGGCTATCTCTCGGTGGCAATTAAGAGCAACGTTAATTGGTCTTTGAAACGATTCACTGGTCACGGGCGATGCTGCGAATAAGACGGCTCTGGGTTTCTCAGCGCAGACAGAATCGTCGAGAGCACAGCAGCCGATTCTTGGTCACGTGGCAACTGACAAGACCGAACACATTCTAATAGAGAGTCAAATTAGTCTCCTACGGTTGAGTCTTTGACTCTAAGGTTTTGACTGGCCATCTTGTTGTTCGCCTAGAAAGAGTTATCCCTCTTTGCTTTTTCTAGCGAGCAAGTTAACATGTGTTTCGATGGTACTGCTTCACGATTTTATCTATTTTTTCTCCCTTTTACAGACTTCAGAGTGATTCGGCCCTGTAACAACTTTTTTACTCTGTTCAATTTTGAGTAATTTGGTAGTAAAATTACGACGATTCTTTCCGCCAGCCCACTTTTTTTTTGCGGAAACATTACTACAACAACAACAAGAATGGCCTGTCATTACATTAGTGCTAGTATTCTTCTCAATCTGGAGAAAGTTACGAGTCTATTTTAGTATGGACCGAACATTGTCAATTGCAGTAATGAGCATAAACCGTTTAAGCCTTAACCAGTCATTAACCAATCAAAGCACAAAGGAATCAATGCATAGAGCAGATGATTAGAATACGCTATCAAAATTGTTCAAATTGAACCATAATTGGATTATTAAGAATAATGACTACGAACTATTAACACCGTAACTTGCCAATTAAGAGACCAGTTTTGTAAGCAACGGTAGACTCATGTAGAGAGGGTAGATGACCAATACATGTTTCCATACTTGTTTTACTGATACTTGGAAAGAAACTGACCGAAAGCACGACCCAATATATAATGCCCCGCACCATGCAGAAGCAACGAAATTTATGATTGGATGGACCCTTTCATACTTGTTTTAACATCACACGTAAAACCACACAAGAATCGACTAGAACCATCCTTAAAGGTTTCAACTGAATGGACCAAGTTACAAGCCATTTAAGTCTTGGGTGCAGTGAACAGTCACTATACACTTCCATGCATTTGTTCAAATGATACCTGCAAAGACTTCCTGACTTGAACAATCTTACGAGTGAGATACCAATCGGCAAAATCTCGCACGATTTCTCGTTATCTGGTTGTCATCACATAGCTCGGACGTGATAGGTCCATGAATATGTATCAAAATGGTACACTTTGTTCGCCGCAATCCTATTTACCGCCGTATGAACAATGGACACGTAAGGAAACAGAGTAATCGAACGAATTTCATGAAATTTTGTTCTAAAGTAAAATAAATAGAAACTGTGGAACATGTCTAAATTGGCAGTTTGACTCACAGGCTGTGAAAAAGTTCCGGGCAAAATGGCGATGATCGTATCACGACCGAGATGATGTGCGCAGTACATTCGATGGCTACCGATTGAGTGAGATGCCTTACCTGCCCAATAAAATAACAGGGCCTAGAATCAGCGTCAGCTTTGGATGCAGGCCTTAAATACATTTCAATACAGTAATATATTTATTTATCCGACTGGTGTTCAGCACCGTATTTAAGATTATTACCCCTCAGAGTATTTTGTTTGCAATCCGGTTGGTCAATTGCTATCGCATAGGACTTCGTATTAGGTTTGTTCACGCACCTAATGCGAACTTGGCAAGCTGCCAATGACGTCACATAGAATGACGTAAAGAATAAACCCATCTGACAATCTACAGATGACGTCACATAGAACAACGTGAAGAATGTATGCACTTTCGAAATGGGCGACGTATGCAAATGACATGACGCTGTACAGGCGTCACAATTAGGTCATTCGTATTAGGTCAGTATACAGCAAAAGTCAATCAGTTCGTTTCCCGTTAAAAAGACTGACGGTAGTTATGTATCCATTAATGATAAAAGAAAGGAATTTAAAAATTTAATCATTTAAATTCCTTTGCTGCATAATATGAACATTATTTTGTTTAATTTAGATTTGTAAATGTATAATGGCGTATAACAGCGAGTATAATACTCGCCCTGGCCCTGGGAAGCGACTCGCAAGCTCGTCGCTTCCCTTGCGCCAGGACTCGTCCATACAGAACCATACCTATAAGTATTTCACTTAAATGATGACATTGCGTTGTCAGTGTATGGTGCAAAATCCGGAAGAAATCTCATTAAAAAAACACCTCACGATCTCCACAGTCACCGGAAATCTTCCCTTATATACCTAATGTCGACGGGTGGATTCGAACCTATTCCGGTTCGGCATATACAGTTAAGGGGGATTCTGCAGTTCAACGCTCAACTATATAACTGAGCCACGACGCCGCCTTATACAGTAATAACCCAAGACATGAACAAAATGTTCATGAAAATAACGCACATCCATATACTTTTTCCAATGACACATGGAAATGCATACAGTAATTGCAGTCTAAAGTAGAAAAATCAAATCATCTCCCTACCGACGAGCCTTTGACTGGTATTGACTGGCCATTTTTTTCTTAATCTAGAAAGTTATCTCTCTTTCTGCTTTTTGTAGCGAGTAAGTTAACATGTGATTAAATGCACGGTCACCTGGCTTGTATGTGTGGATAGTAAATAAAATTTGTTTTTAAAAATTTACCTTTTTGTGTATTTATTATGCTTGCGACACACACACAATCGAGAAAAAAAAAGAAAGAAAGAAATCGATTTTATTTTTAAAAAATGAATTTGTCCCTACCTTATTATATTATAGATATACACAGGTTCTGAAACAGAATGCCCCAGTCTCTAGGGTACTGCTCCACTTCACACGCATTTTCCAAATAAACGGCGGCATATATTTTCCTCACGACATCAAATTTACAACGTCCACATTTCAAGTATTCAAACTACACAAAATCTCATTTTATACTAGTTCACCTGCAAATCGACCAACTTTACCTCGAAGAGGACAGATTCACTTCCGGTTGTCAGAAACCCCGTATGTAGCTGGCGTCGCTGAGGATCTCCACCATACGACTGAATCAAGGAGAGACCGGGAATGAGAATCCAGATGTCGGAAAACAGCGGTAAATTCAATTTTTATTTTGACAGAACATACGGTAACAGTTTTTGATGTTGTGATAAAATATAGAGACTGGGGCATTCTGTTTCAGAACCTGTGTTTATCTATACTATAATAAGGTAGGGACAAATCACTTCTTTTTTTTATAAAATCGATTTCTTTACTTTTTTTTTCATTTTTCTCGATTGTGTGTGTGTGTCCCAAATATAATAAATGCACATTTAATTTCTAAGAACAAATTGTATTTACTATCCAACACATACAAGCCAGGTAACTGTGGATTAAATGGCACTGCTTCACACGATCTTATCTCTTTTTTCTGCCTTTTACAGACTTCAGATTGAATCGGCCCTAAAACCTCTTTTTCTCTCAGTTTAATTTGGTAATAAAATAAAGACGATTCAGTCACCAGCGCAGTGTTTTGCAGAAACATTACTACAACAACAGCAAGGCAGCCAGCTCATTACATTAGTGCTGAGATTCATGTTATATGACCGAAACAATTCAATTCGTGGAAGCGATGGATGAACACTATACGCTTACATAGTTTTTCAGATGCACCTGCTAAGCCGAAGAGTACCTGGCGAGAATAATCATTAAAATCCTATGTCAGACCAACTAAATGGCCAAACCAATAAGCTAGTAAATCTAGAAGGGAAGCTGATGTCGTGGTGAGGCTTAGCCGACGCTATTGGTTGCTGGTATCCACAGAAGCCAATTAGTCAGGAAGTGAGACTCACGATTCCTGCAGAGATCATTCCTAGGAGGTGTTTCATTAAGCGACTACAAAAGAAACCGTGCTAAGAGATTCCATTCTTGTTTCTTATTGATATTGTGCTGAGCAATAAAATCCGTCTATTATTTATGTGGGAAAGCACTTTGGGAAACATTCATTGAAGTTTAACAAAACCGACATTCATATTGTTGTTGTAAAAGA
Source organism: Katharina tunicata (assembly GCA_032466195.1). NCBI lineage: Eukaryota > Metazoa > Mollusca > Polyplacophora > Chitonida > Mopaliidae > Katharina > Katharina tunicata. The sequence goes on along the minus strand of JAVFBZ010157849.1, from coordinate 1,534 downwards.
CAAAAATGTTTTTTTCAAAAGGACAGTAAAACATAGGTTATTTATTTATGGACATGGAAAACAACAGCTAAGGCATCAACGTGGGAGGCGATAACAGTTCATTTCCGATGTGCGGTAAGGATGTTTATTTGTCTTTAGTTTAAATTTTGTTTTAAATTTGAGACATTTTTTTCCGCTTTATTTGACGATGATATTATTTTTTTACGATACAATGATGTGGTTATTTATTTATGTATGTATATTTTGTACTGGCGTTTTAGTTGGTACCGGTACTCAAGGGAATCTCACTAGTGGTTTCCACAAAAGACAAAAGAAACCTTCCAACAACAACAACCACTATTAAAGACGATCCTCGCAGCCATGTGAAATTTCTCTTATATAGTCCAAGATATATGTTGGCGTGATAAGAAAATCTACCCTAAATTTGTTTTTGTTTTTTTTGTTATTGGTGTTTAACGTCGTACTCACCTTTATGACGACTTTACGTTGCCGGTGTATGGTGGAAAACCGGAAACAAACCTCGTAAGAAAAACACACCCCGAACTCCGCAACCACACGAAACGTTCTCTTATATACCTAGATCCACAGGAAGGGATCTCCGTAGTTCCACGGTCCCACGGCGCGGCCCCTAACCTTAATTTGGATGGGGTGTATTTAACGGGGCTCTTCTGTCCCAACACGCAACCAGTTGATTGTGCTGGATCAGCACACTCCATAGTGCTAGATCAATCTGTCCAAAAATATAAATACATCCCATATAAACCCCTGCTTTGGTTCTTTGCTTGGTTAATTGAAGTTTTTCATCTTACTTTAGGTTATTACACTTATAGGACGGTCTATGTATGGTCTTGTGGTGAGTATAGATTGGTGGGCGAATCGGAGGAAACTTTAATGAACAAAATTATGCTTTTAAACGCATTATTGTGTAGTGCAATTTTAGACATAGAAAAGTGATTCAATATACTTATCAAACGTATTTTCCATTGAAGAATGTTTCTCAAGATTCTGGTTAGGTTAGAAAAGTGATTCAATAGTTTTATCAAAAGGATTGTCCATTGAAGTATTTTTCCCAACATCCTGGCTAGGTAAGAAAGTGATTCAATTCTTTTATCAAAAGGATTGTCCTTTGAAGTATGTTGATCAACATTCTGGCTAGGTTAGAAAAGTGATTCAAAAGTTTTATCAGAAGTATTTTCTATTGAAGTATGTTTTACAAGACGCAGGATAGGTTCCAAAAATTTGATGCTTACGTTGAAGAGAATGCGAAGAGCGATAAGAATGGGTTGTGAAACTATTATTAATCATTAGGCCTATTCTAATTAAAAGGGAAATCTATATAGCCATATGTAACAGGTTAATGTATTTCGTGTCCTAATTTGTTGGCATTAAATCACTATGTCGGATAGAAACGTAACAAGGGGAAAGTGTGTGTGTTCTGACCGTTATCTCTAATTGATTTGTTTTCCTGATTAATGTTAAGTATAGTATGCCTTCTTTCAGGGGGGGGGGGGGGGGGGGGTAAAAAAAAAAAACC
>JAVFBZ010157838.1:4953-18196 GCA_032466195.1 Katharina tunicata | reverse complement strand
TTCTCTAGATTTGTTTTTGAAGAGATAAGTACTATTAAGACTAGCTGATAATAGACATCCCCCTGTCTATTATGTTAATTTTTACCATGTTTCACTCAGTACAGAAAATGTGCAACTGTTTCTTAGAAACAAAAGCCTGTTCCTGAAAGTTTTCTTGGTAAATGTATATGTACAGTCCTGACAATCTTTTTGGAAATTGGCTGTGGAAATTAGGAAAAGAAAAAACATTTATCACTTTATCACTTTAATCAGACTGACACAGAAAGGTAGAAAAGCTAAGAGTTCAAAATTTAAATGAAAAACTTATCTTTGTGTGAAAAATCTGGATGGAACAGCTTGGCGGGAAATGGACACTTGAATAATGCAGCTGTTACCACTTCTAATCTGTAAAAAGTTAAGGCAATCAAATCATTCAGTTTTACCAACTGACATTGTGTACAAAGTTAGGCCAATCTTCAGATCAAGCTGTAACCACTGCCAATTTGGACAATGAAGTTTGGCAGTCTGAGGGACCTTTCAGGCACATAAACGTTTCAAGTAGATAACTGTACTGTTCTAAATTGATAAATGAGCCTGCAATGCCCTCGCCATGTACTCTTAGCTTTGGCTAAAAGAGCAATTGAAATACATGTATCTATATAAAATGTATATTCTATGTCTTAGATTAGATAGCATGTGACTTGTATTAGTAGTATCAATACATTGAGATAATATCATACACAAGACTTTCTGGGTTCAGACTAGGCTTCAAAATGATATCAGAGTAGAAATTTATTGCTTTATTTGATGATTGTTTTATGCAAAAAAAACTTAATTGATCTGAAAAACGATTGGTTAGAAAAATGTTGTTACGAAAGAGAGGAGCTATATTTTAATAAGCTTGTTGGTTCCGAAATATTTTTGGCAAAATAAAAAAAGCCATGGTTACACGGTCAAAAATTTGTAAGGAAAAAACTGGCTCTTACCCATATCAAATTTATTTTTTGCATCTTCAGAGTAAAAAAGATCTGCATCACCTCATTTTTTTTTGGCTGTGTAAACGCTACACACCGATTGCCTGGTCAGTTTAGTTTACATTTGTAATGCCCGTGAAACCTTGGCTATTGACTGAAACAAGATCGAGTTGTAATCCAGGAATTCGTCTGTGTATATAAAATATCATATGTTGATAGCTTTAACTATGCATGTTTTCTTGCGATAGGCGTTTTACCTAAACATTTAAGATAATGATTTCTCCTTTCTGCATGCAGGTAACAATTTATTGTTAGTGCATGTAAACAATTTCTTGTATTTGTTTTTTTTTTTGTATACCGGTAGAACAACACATACAGTGTACTTGTATAACTATTAGCTCACAATAATGTAGATTTTTTTCGACACTCACAGCTTTATTTGACTGTCAGGATTGCTAAAGATGAAAAAACGAAAAAAATATATACTTGCAATTTGCCCAAAAATGTTGAGGACTTTGTTTGGTATTTACAAATTACTTGGACTATTAACTATAAATAACTTTCAAAAAAATAAGATTTGTACATCTATTCGTGACTGTAAGTAGTAAATTAAAGAATATTTTCATCAGGATAAAATCTACTATAAAGATGATCTTAGGAATGAGATTCAAACTTGGTATTAAGTAAATCATTTTTTTTGGTACCGTCCTCCACAGTTTTATAGGTTTGAAATTATACTTTATCGTTAAATTATTTTGTTAAAGTACAACATTAAACCCAAATCCAACAGACAATCTAACACCAACTTTAAATTATTAATAGTGTTTGTCAGTTAATTTTGAAAAGATTTAACAAAATAATCCTCATTTACGGTATGGATAAGTCTGACATATGATCAGATGTAAAATGGTACAAACCTTTCCTTCTCTGATCTAATATTTTCAAAAATAAATAAGAAGTTGTAATCAGATATCCATATAGTGTTTTGTCTTAAAGTTAAATCAAATCAAAAACTCCTCAACATTTATCAATGTAATCATTGATCCCACTCCTTTAATTAAAATATGTTTATGTATATATTTTTGAATAAATGTAGAGTAAGAAAAATTTGCTTGCCTCTACATGTGTATAGAACCCTTGGTTGCATAAAGAGGAAAAGAATCATACTGTCATTAAATATCTCAAACATGAACTGTATTTTCTTAGTTTATTGTAATATATATATTTTTCCATTTTATGACTTACATGTATATCAATCGTTTGCATGCTTTAATTGGATGCCATTATGATATATGTATAGATATATGGGCCACAAGTGGTCTTGCATGTTATAATGTGACCATAATGCTAATAATGCTATTTATATGTTGTCTGGCATGTTTATATTAATGTTCCAAGCATCCTAACACCCACACTCATCATATATACACCCACACTCATTTTAATGTCTGGCAGTTTCTCTTTCTATAGTAAAGCAGTAACTGGGCGGCTGGCAGTAACTTTTACTGGCTGTTAATGCGCAGGATGGGCACTCACTCGTTCGTGTATGATGACAGCACTCACTGTCACCCACACTGGCACCTGGGCACTACATTTCTGTAGTTGTAGTAATTAAAAGTACTAACAATAACTTATGCCAGACAACACGTTATAACATATACTTTATTTTTACACTATATGTGTATATAGTGTTTTGTGCCCAACCAGGTCAAGTTCCTCAGCAGCCACGGTGGCGTTTGCGGCGGCCACAGCTGGGTCAGGTATTCCAACAGTACATCCCAAAGGTGTCAACAGATTCCTCAGTGCAGGTAAGTGCATGTAACATTTTCTTTTCTCTATAGTCAGAAAAATATGCTGGTGAATTTCTGCTCAATCCATGATATACTGATAGGCCAATGGTGGGGATAATATTATGAGTCAAAAATGAATCTGATGTATCATTTAAGCAATATTTGTAGAAGAGTTCTGTCCATAACTTTTCCTTTAGTTCTTGTTGCGTTTAACAATTTTGTTAAGGTGAGCTACATGTATGTGAAAGATTGTAGCGATTTCCAGATGTTTTGTATTAATTTCCAAGTACAGTGCAAAGATGAGGACAATTTTGTTTATGAAATAACATTTTGGGGATAAATGGTTTGATTTTTGGGCAAATTCTGGTCATTCTGATAAGAGTTCTTCTGACGGACCCATCAGACCCTATGTATAGGACCCTGTCGGGTGTACATGCAATTACACTGCTGAGTTCAAGTAAGGGTTTGCCAATCATCAAAAGACAAAAACATCAAGCCTTAGGTTCTAAGGTAAATCACAAGAAAGTGTATTCGCTTTGGCGCCTTGTTTAGGTCCCCTGTCTGTCCTGTGTGGTCTTTACGTGTTTCTAGTGAAACTTGTTTTGGCTCCAGACTTTCCTCGAAATAACAATAAAACTGTATGGTGTATTTTGTTTGCAGGATCAGCTGAAAGCCGTCCCCAGGTGAAGAAGCGAGAGTCAGTGATTAGCACAGCAGCCACAATGAGGGTACTCAATGTTCTCAAACACTGGGTGTCTAAGCACTCACAGGTAATCATTTCTCATCAGTACAGAGAGTAGTTAAAGTCATAATTATAACTATTACAAAACTTTATTTTATGAAGGTAAATCATTTAAAAAACAAAGCTCAATCAGCTTATGCTGATCTTCCCTGAGGTCCTCTACAGTAATATTTTAAAGAAAATTAAAAATATCTTAAACAGTTAAGAATGTTTTCTTTAAGAGGCATATAGAAGTTGAGACACTTAGAATAACATAAGATATTATGGATATTGGATAAACAACTTCCGGCATATTTTCGGCGCAAAATTTTGGCCTACATGTAGATGCTTGAAAACTGTCTTAGCATCTAGGCTGAAACATTGCTCTGAAAATATACCAGAAGTTGTTTGTCCATAATATCTTATGTTATTCTAAGTAAACAATGTTAAACAGTTTACGTGTGAAACAATTTGTATTTGAAACATAAAGTGAAACACTCTACAAAAAAATGTAATGAAATACATATATATATAGATGACAGTTGACGGACACATTTGACTTCAAGAGGTAAAAGTTGAATACAGAGAATCATTCCTAGTGCAAGGTCACACGATATGGTTCTCAATCTTGATAATTAATCTCTTCACCAAGCTCAAAGGGGGTTGATGGGTAGGAGCTACCTGTGCTCTGGCCCTCTCTGAACTAAGGGATATCAGGAATCTGATCAGTTATAATAGTCATTCTAGTTCAACATCGCCTATCTCAGGTGCCATCCGTCCCCTCCAGTTGTCGGCTTTAGTGTAATGACAGGCCATTTTTTAGCCCATTAGCGGTATATTTACTGATGCAGGCAATACTTGTATCACATGTAGATAAACCTATACTATAGGACATCAAGTGCACTCTGAGCCAATAAAAATAGACAGAGCAAGTAACAGCAAAGAAAATGAAGAAATAAAATAGAACTATTAGCATAACATTAGGTCGAAATGACCAATACAACAAGAGAATCAATTAAGTCATGTGAAAGAGTTTAAATTTTCTTCATAGGTCGATTAATCAGGTCAAGCGTCAGCAGCTTCGCTATAATCTTGACAGCTATATTAAAAAACCTTGTCATTACATAAAAGGTCATTCACCGAAGTGAATCAATGGACCGTTTTATACAAATGTTGTAATAGCTAGTGTCGTGGTTTTGATAATGTAAATGCCTGCTGTTATCTTTTTATGTTATTCTTGATCTTTCACCCATATCATATGATTGAAATACCCTTCTGTACTACGTAAAAGCGTAATCTAGAATACAGTCCCCAAGGTGAAATGTAGTTATAACAATGTCTAGATACAGGGTTCCTACTTGGGATTTCCAGTCTAAGCATACAAGTTTCAGTAGAGGTTTGAATGTTTACAAAAAGCCGTATACATGTTTCTACAACAATCTTAACTTAATTAATGGTACAACAAGTCTAGCAAAAAAGCTTTATTTTATATTTGGATTTGATTAGATATCTGTGGGTCTATAAAAAAATGCAAGTTTACGGAAAAAAAAAGGTGTTTTTTTCCCAAAGTCTTATTTAGTGTCATTGTTTAATTACAAATGTATATGTTATTGTTTATTTGGTGTGATCAGGATTTTGAGTGTGACAACGAGTTGAAAGCAGCTGTAACTGACCTCTTAGAAGAGATGGTATGTAACTCATCACTTTTACCTGCTGAACACAAAGCATCCGTGGCCATTCTTAGACAGGTGAACACCGTTGATCCTGAAGCTAAACGAGTTGACCTGGAAAAATTACTTCTTCCACCAGCAGTGAGTGCCTTTCATTATCTTAATGACCATTGTGTATGCAATTAAAACATGCATAACTCCATGCAGAAAAAAATCCAGACTTCATTCACGCTTCAATAAAAAAAATATGACTTGGGGGTGACAAGAAATGGCCTACTTTGTTTACTTATTCCCATGCTAGACCAGCAGAACGATATGAATAAACTGTGTTTATATAGCAATATTATCATAGAATAGTTAACGATGAACTGGTAAGAAGGAAACGCTGAACTAGTTTGCAAAGTTGTGATCTAATCCGTCATCACATTTACCATATTACCATCATATGACATGTACATGTGATGTAATTCATTGATCAGGGACTAAAATTTGATTCTGATTTATTAATTTATCAATATTACTTTTCTTTTTACAGGTTTCATCCAAAGACACTTTTGATACTCTCTCAGCTTTAGATATTGCCGAACAACTTACATATTTGGATCATCAGATTTTTATAGCCATTAGAAGCGAGTATGTAACTTAATATAGCCTATACCTGTTTGTTAGTGCATATGTTAGTTTATATAGTAAACTGTATAGTTTGATATTAAACTACTAAAATTATTTTAAAGATTATAATTTCTGTTTGATAATTTATTATTTGAATAGCTGATTTTTTTAAACATTGTTCTATTTCAATAAAATTTTGTTGTTGTGTGTAGCAAAACATCCACTGTTAATAATCATTTGAATCAGTAAGAGATTTGGAGAGATTGACTATGCTTGACGCGGTGTCTCTATTAGTTTGTAAGATTACAAAATTGTCAAGTTAGGATATTTATCCATATTCAAACTGAATTGATATGCCTGCAGCCTTAACTATCCCAACTGCCACTGGAACGCAGATTTGAAGATAATGATTTTTTGTTTGTTTTTGTTTCTCTGAGCAATTTCCTTAGAGTGTTTGTTGAATCACCTTTTGAATATTTTGCAGAGAATTGCTGTGCCAAGCATGGATGAAACCAAATAAATCATCGAAAGCTGTCCACGTTCTATTGGTCAGTAAACGCTTCAACGAGGTCAGTCGATTGGTTGTGTCAGAGATCGTGGGCCGCTGTAACCAGCAGGATCGCGTCTCGTGTATTGAAAAATGGGCGGCCATTGCTGATATATGTCGCTGTATGCACAACTATAACGGGGTGCTTCAGATTTGTGCTGCTTTTGTTAATAGCTCTGTGTATAGGTTGAAGAAGACGTGGGAAAAGCTATCCAAACAGGTAATTTTAAAAAATAATTGGAAACAAGGATAGCAAAGTCTGTTACCCTATTTCACTATAAGTCTGTTTGCCCATTAATTTTTGTCACTTTAGGAAAAGATTAGGATCGGCAAGTATGGTCCCAGATTGGAAAATATCTTCCCGTATTCCTGGCTGAATTGTTTGAAAGGAAGTCTTTGTAGTTCTGAACGTAACTTAGTTTTTGTATTAATACTATGTCAAATTACATCAGCCAATTGTTTCGTGGTGAATTGAAATGCTGCTATGAAACATGATAATAACAAAGACATTTGAGGCAATTTACTTCAGAATGTTATAATAGCAAAGAGCGTTATTCAACCGTAGTGAAATATAGCTTTTATAAGGGATAGAAATCCTGATATTTCACCTATATATAAATAATAAAGATTTTGGTGTGTTGATGGTCACTGGTGTTATTTGGAATGTTTCTTTTTCCAGACAAAACAGATGATTGAACGGTTACAAACATTGGTATCATCGGACGGAAGGTTTAAAAATATGAGAGAAGCTCTACACAGGTAAGAAATTTACATGGACATTGTTCCTCTTGTAGGAGTTTAATGTTGTTCTTAAGGGTATTTTGACTGGTGTGATGACATGCCCTTTGGATAACTGTTCTGCCTGGGGTTAATAAATTATTATAATTATAAATAATAGGACTCCTCATTAAGATATAAATTCTGTGTATTTTTACAGATGTGATCCTCCGTGTATACCTTACCTAGGGATGTACCTGACAGATCTCTCATTCATTGAGGAAGGAACACCAAACTTTACAGATGATGGGCTGGTCAATTTCTCTAAGATGAGAATGGTAATGACATTTTACTCTAATCCAAAATTAGTGATGGTACAAATAAATAAATTTTCTTTTCAATTGACTGAAGTTCTGGAATACTATTTGAAGAACGTTGTTTCCCAATTGTTTTGTATAGGGTAAAAAATTTTGTGTAAAATTCTTCCAGGCTACTGTGCTCATTTATATTTATTTTATAAATGTAGAGAAAGAAAAGTTTGATTTATACTGATTTATACGGGCTAAAAATGTCTTCAGTAATTTAATAATCCCTGGAAAATATCATCCGCCAAAACTTTTCACATTGGTATAGAATTAAAAAAATCAATCTGTATGTTTAAGTATAGAAAAGGCCTAAATAAAGGATTAAAAACAAATAAGGAGTATAGAAAAGCCTAAATAAAGCATTAAAAACAAATAAACTGAGTTCCTAAATAATAAGGGCTCAATTCTTATTATCATTCCCTTATGTAGTTGGTATTATAAGTTAATGACGTTTTTTAAAGAGTGTGCACTTTTTTATGACCGTCTTGAAGCTCATACACCCTGAGCGGGCAGCCAAAGTGGTGTACACCCTGCAAAAAATGCCAAATTTATTATCCTTAAAGCCTCCCTGTTAGAGTTTAGTTTTAATGAAAACTTGTAATGTGTCCTCGCCAATCTTTCCTTTTGATCTAAGTTAGCTCCCCTGAACACTGTCGCTACCATGGCAACACTGTTGGGTTACAGTGACATTGAAAAGCGTTGATGTTGTTGCACAAAAAAGTCTGTCCAAACAATGTTTGCGATATTTTACCGTCATTTAAATATAGCGATTGGGAAGAAGTTATTTTTAAAACTCTGTCCATGCCAACTGATATTCAAATTTTTTTTCTCAGTTTTATTATGTTTACAAATCAAAATTCAAAGCAAAGCCAGCCATGTTTGAGTGAATTGAAAAATCTCATGGGTGTCCAGGTTTTTATCCCCATGTAATTTGACCAATCACAATCACAATCACGTAAGGAATCTGGTTGACGGATAATAATATATGTTATTAAAGCTTTTAGCTGTTATGCAGTTTATTATCGAGTTAATTAAAGTAACTATGGCTTTATAGTTCCATTGGTCTCTCCCAATCCCCTTGTATTCAAGGTTTTTCAGTTTGTACAGTCTGTATAGTCAGTTTGTACAGTCACAGATGACCTGGTGGAATTTTTTTATCCTCATTTTCAAATATATATATTTTCATAAAGCTTGTGGTGTCGAGACTTTAGAAGAATGTTTAAATTTTGACTCTATTTATTGAACGAACTTGATGGTTTTTCTGTTTTCAGATTGCTCATGTGATTAGGGAAATAAGATTGTTTCAACAAACACCATATAGGATAGAACACCATGCTAGGGTGAGTGAGCCTTACTGTTCTGAAACAAGACTGGGTGCAATGTGGGCGTTTAATTTTTGATGTATCTTTTGGCGACTATTTCAATCTAACTGCTTCATCATTTAATGCTTCATTTAATGTGTCTTAACTGAAAACACTGCATGAAAAGGTTGATGTTAGTACTGATATAAACCACTGCAGTGAACAGTAATTTCTGTGAGGGAACATAACCCTGGGCATGAGAAATATATAAATTAAAACATTTTGTTGTTTGGAAAGTTTAGTATTTAGCCTAAACATTTATGTTTTTTGTTTCTAGGTTACAAATTATCTGTTGGATCCAAGGCGTTTGTTGGACGAAGAGCGGACATACAAAGCTTCTCTAGATATTGAACCTAAACAGTCACGTTTATCTGTTGTTCCCACCCCATGACAGTCTGACTATGGTTAGTCTGGAAGCATATAGATCTCCCAAGTCCCATAACTCCTGCAAAGGAATCCCAGGAAGAGTTAAAGCCCTTGAATCTGTCAGATAGATTAATGATTTGTGATTGAAATGCCAATTGAATCATGGAATGAATGCTGCTCTCTACAACAGAAGCAGTCAAAATTGGAATTAATATTGATACAATAGTATCATTATGGATTAGGTAAAGAGTGTTGACAAAAACAAACGTGGTGATCAATTTACATACCAGCTGTGTGAGCAATATGGTTGGTACAAAGTCTCGCGAGTGATACAAAAAGGGTGTGCTTACCAAAGCTTTATTTGTGAAAATTGAAAAGAAAATTCGACAGCATAAGTTTATTGTGAGTGCACTGATAGAAAATCTGGTGTTGTACATGATAGGATATGAAAATTAGCACACTTTTTGGATGTGACCGTTGATAAGGCACAATTTCATCATGGAGATATTTGATATTTACAGCCATTGAACAATTTTATTAGTTTATTCTCTTTATTGACACTGGAAATATTTTCAAAGATCTCCTGTATGCGTGGCCGATGTAAATGAGAGTTTTTTCGTTTTTTCCTACTCCCAACCGTGAAATCGCTAACTCCACCTGTCTTCAGTGCTGTTTGGATCAAGGGGAGGGCACTCTGTTAGATTTTTGTTTTATATGTGATACAGATATGAGCTGTGGAGTCGTGTGATTAACCTGAGAAAAAAACTGTTACCAGAAATATGTCTGTGCTGGTTAACTATTGACGCATCAATGGATATTAAATATATATTTTTTGTTGAAGTTAAAACATTCATGATGTGTATGCCCATTGCCGCATAACATATTCAGTCAAAACCACTTTTGCTCTCTAGTCAAAACTATTATTTGTATTTATTTCCTCTCTAGTCCCGACTATTGTCAATTTAAATTATTGGAGGATTTCTTTTACAGTTTTAACTTTTTGTACATTTGTACTCAACATTTTACTTTATTGGAAATTTCCACTTTTTTGTTTTATTTGGATCATAATTTACATATGAAATACTTTTGCTGCTATTACTTGGGGTATTTCAAGTCTCAATCTGTTTGGCTTACTGGACAAGACATATTTTGTTTGACTTTCTCAGTCCTGAAAACTTTACAAAGGAGATTATATTTCCATGCTTTGCAGAGCAAGACCATTTCTCTCATATTTACACAATGAGGACATTAACTCCTGTCATGCAGAAAGTCAAAAGAAACAAGGCCCTTAACTCCTGTCATGCAGAAAGTCAAAAGAAACAAGGCCTTTAACTCCTGCCATGCAGAAAGTCAAAAGAAACAAGGCCCTTAACTCCTGTCATGCAGAAAGTCAAAAGAAACAAGGCCCTTAACTCCTGTCATGCAGAAAGTCAAAAGACACAAGGCCCTTAACTCCTGCCATGCAGAAAGTCAAAAGAAACCAGACCCTTTACTTTTTTCCTGAATTAAGAGCTGTTAGAGTTTGAAGATATTCTGCAGATCTTTGTTTCTGGCTGCTTGAGTTTTTTATTTGTATCTTTAATCTTTTTTTAGTTATTTTCAGACATCTCTCATTTAGTCTCTGTTTGAGTCTGTGATAAGATATTTGGGAAAACAGCACTTTCCAGTAGGGTATTAACATTGAATAATGCGTGTAATACTAGAATAATAGTGCAAGTTATAAAATCATTTGAAAGGCTTATAGAAACTCGACTGATACAAGATGTCTTTTTATTGACACAGAAATCTTAGTTTGATAACATTTCTCAATAATACAGGAACATTTCTCTGTAAAATATATCTTTGCATTGTGTTATGTTACAAAATGTTTGTCCTCAAAATGAACACAAATAGTTGATAAAGTAATAGTTTTATGGAAATTTTTCTCCAAAAGTTAACCTGCTTTAAGAAGGAAAACCTCTTAATATTTTTTTTAAGTAACTTGCGTGCAAAATTCTTCAATCTACCTTGCTATGAATACAAACAAAAAAACGATCTTGTTGATGATCAGATAAAAAAAACCAAGAATCATCGAAATGAAATGTAGGACTAAACCCCACAAACCTTGGGGAGAAAATCTTTGTGTAGGGCACAAACATTTATATTGATTCAAAGGGGAAGAAAACAAAGCCATACTAAAATTATAGACCATATCAAGGTGTTAATAAAACTCCTGTTACCTTTTTTGTAGAAATCGTTGTTTCCACTGTAAGACACTTGAATTGAAATACCAAGGTAGAATATATGGTGGACTTTTTACGCTACATTTCCTGTAGTGATCAATTCACCAGATTAACTGTATATTATAATGTTGTGCTTGTATTTAGCTTTATTTAGTACATTTGAACGGTTTCCCTTTCGCTGGGCTTAAATATTGATTAATTTTTGGTTATTATAATCTACAAAAAACCTTAAAATAAAACATGGCATAGAAAGTCCACCATACATTTTACCTTGGGATTTCAATTCCAGTGAAAGACGATTTCTGCAAAAAATGTTATGGAAATTTTATTAACACCTTGGTATGGTCTATAATTTGAGTATGACATTGTTTTTTTGTTTTCTTCCCTTTTAACATGCCAAAAACAAGGAATGACTTTTATATTAACTTTAAATCCCCAACAAATTTGACTTAAACGGCACAAGTTTTAAGTAGATGTTATTTATATTGAATTATTATATGTGCATTTGGAAATAAAACTTATTTTTCGTTAGTTTAAAATTCTGAACTTTATAAAAATGTCAAGATTGTGTTTCTACACGTTTTAGCTGCTGCATAACTTATAGCTTGTTGAGTGTTGAAGGAGGCGAATTTATTGAGGAGTTACCGTAAACAAAAATTTATATAATTCTTTGATTTTACACTGCAATTATTATAATAATAGTGTGTTTATGTTTTATAAGAACATAAAACAATTTTTCATGGATGACCATGTTATCAATTACCATGTTATTATTAATGCTGTATTAAATTTAAGTGTCTGTTGCATTTATGTACAATGTTTAATATTTACTATTATATATTTATTATATACAGAGTTTGGCCAAAATGTTTGACTTTCCAAAACTCACTCTAAAAGACATTTTGTGAAAAGTGCTGTTGAGTGTCATTACCATTTTAAGTGACCTAGTAAGTGCAAGATTTTTTCTTCAATTTTGAACTAAGCTGCTCATTTACTTTTTCCAATATGTTTTACATGCTCTAGCTAATTTATTACAAATTTATGACAACTTATATTGCTGAAATGTTAGAATTTGAAGAAAGGTCTGACAGCATTCCATTCAAACTTGTTAAAGTTGATTACCTGTATACTTCATTAATTCACCTTGACACGGACAACCCATGCACTTTTAGCTTATTATAAAGTATCTGGGTTTTACCTACATGCTGTATACTTACATGGAAGGCATATATATATTGTTCATTATGGACTGCTTGTTTTTTTCTTCCCCGAAGTTATTGGCAACTAAATAAAAGTTTTTGCTAAATTAGTGAAGCCTGAGTATACCTATCCCTCAATATCCCAGGAACCAGAGTATACATGTACGAACCCATGGATACCAAACTATGGGTTTTCCATGAACCAAAGTATGACAACACATGGACATTCCAGAAACCAGACTATACCAACCCAATGGGTATTCCAGAATCCAGAAAAATCCAACCCATGGGCATTCCAGAAACCCGATTATACCAACCCATGGGCATTCCAGAAACCCAACTATACCAACCCATGGGCATTCCAGGAACCAGAGTATACCAACCCATGTGTATCCAAAAAACCAGAGTATACGAACCCATGGATACTAACCCATGGGCATTCCAGAAACCCGACTATACCAATCCATGGGTATTTCATTAACCATAAAATACCAACCAGTGGATATCCAAGAAACCAGAGTTTATTAATCTGTGGATATTCCAGAAACCAGAGTACACATGTGCTAACCTGTAGATACCCAAGAAACCAGAGTATACGTGTACTAACCTGTGGATACCCCAGAAACCAGAGTATACGTGTACCAAGCTGTGGATACCCCAGAAACCAGAGTATACGTGTACTAACCTGTGGATACCCCAGAAACCAGAGTATACGTGTAC
>JAVFBZ010157827.1:0-18201 GCA_032466195.1 Katharina tunicata | reverse complement strand
CCACACTGGTCCCTAAATAAATAGATATGAATACCTGGGTACATGGACATAAAAGACCTACAGCCACATGTAGTTAACTTTGCTTGCCTCAAACCACTAGGAATTGAACTAGGGTCTCTGGCTCACAGTAGAAGACCAAATTTTGATCAAGGTATATGTTGATTCACAGCCTTCACTTGGATGAAAATTTGTGTTGGTTCTGCTGTAAGCATCTGTACATGTAACTTAGTGGGTAGGAGGTTGGCCCTGCTAGCTACATGTACGGCCATGAGTGGAGGCAGGCAAAAGTTTCTCCATGTAATCTGTGATTACAGACTCTTACTACAACATGGTTTAATTCAGTTCAAAGGAGATTGTTTGTGGTTTGTCTTTTAATAGCAATGTTTAGCTGTAGGGTTTATAGTCTTACAACACATGAAAAAAAACACTTCTTTGTACAGTACAATATAGGGTACCTGGTATCTATTCAGAAAAGACACATGGATCTCTTTCAGTGTCTGTAGTCTTTTAGTTCATAATTGTTTGTGCTAATCAACAGGGGCTTAACGCAACATAAGCTGCAGGTGGTTGGGTGGGAGCCTGTGCCCTGGTGCTCTCTGAGCT
This sequence comes from Katharina tunicata, assembly GCA_032466195.1. Taxonomy (NCBI): domain Eukaryota; kingdom Metazoa; phylum Mollusca; class Polyplacophora; order Chitonida; family Mopaliidae; genus Katharina; species Katharina tunicata. The sequence goes on along the minus strand of JAVFBZ010157827.1, from coordinate 17,598 downwards.
AAAGGGCATATAGAAGTGGATTTGGTGTGGTGTCCGGTTTTTGTCTCCTGTAAAAATGTGTTGTGGCATCTTCTATGTTGTCGGAATTGCGTAGAGTGGTTTCCTTCGCCTGTTGGACTTGCACGCCGTCATATAAGTGAAATAACCTTTGTTATGGCATAAAACCCCAATCAATGAATTCTAACAAAGGCAATATTGTATAACCTAATAACTGTGTAATGTATGTATATGTACACAGATACTAAATATGACAAAACTACAGTGCAAAGAAGCATGAAACTACCAATTACTATTCCTGAATGGTTAGAACAATGCTGTGTACTAAAATTGCTTTTACCGACTTAATACTGTGTAGAAGTTTATTCTGAAGAATTTTTCTAAATATTTATTGCATAATAATAAATGCTATGGAGTATCAAAGATCAGAACATAAAAATTCTCCATACAGGTACATGATTTGTGTGACAGAGATTTTGAGATAAATCTGTAACCTATGGAGAGTTATCAGTTTTGAAAAGTGCTTGGCACAGTCTATCGTTTTTTAATTAAAGTCTACTTTTATGATTTCTCTTTTATAAAGATGTTTGTACTTCAATGGAAAAGACTACATTTAGCTACATGAATGTATATATATATACACAATGTACAATAAAACATGCATGAACAGGTACAGTACAATGTAGCTATCATCCATGTACATCTACTTTGAGGTGAATTTGTGATGCACAGTGAGTATTAAAATAAGTTACCCATACCCTGTATATTTTCATCTTAAGTTTCCTATTATTCAACATGGAGGTAGGTGGCAAGCAGGACTTACACATGTACATCAGGACCTGTTTATCTGTTGTTGTTGTTTTTTTTACATTTCTCTTTGTCCATTTCTGTCTAGCCCCTGGGTCACTTGATTTCGCCAAATTAGTCATAAATCCCACAATGCAATCCTGATATGGGTCGTGAACATTTAACATTTACATTAATGAAAATATGATATTATGTTGTGGATAGTATAGGGAGAGGGGAGGGGACTAACATGTTCAAATAAGAAGGATATTATGTATGCAGGGCAGTCGTGAAGTTTTCCCAAATGATTCCATGGTACACCGTAACTGTTTCGTTTTGTGAATGTTTGGTTTAAATCTGTCAAAAAAGTAGAAAGAAATTTTTGTGTTGTAAGTCATTGTATCACAGTGCTACTATACTGTAAGTTATTGTTTGAAGGATCACGTTTGAACAAGAGCTGTGTTTATCTGATATCTATGTCACTATACTGACACAGTGTTATAAAGTGTCTGTTATGTCTCGGTGTGTTATCTATATGAACCGTTATCAGTAACAACAAAGCTCAGAACTTGCTTCTCAAACATTTTTCTCAAGGATAATAAATATATAATGATGCCTTGTTGATCATTCTCAAAAAATAGCCCTGATATATAAAGATGTATAGGTCTAGTTATCTATGTCCTTGTAGAAACAACTGTCACAAGCAGCAGATGAGCAGACATCATTTGACATATAGATCTTCCATTGTACATACTTTATATACATGTATAGAAAGTAAAAAAGCATTGATTTTAAAGGACGGTCTTCAGCTAGCATTATGTGAGATTCTTAAAGCTTCCAGCACACTGAGTTAACTTCATGGCTGAATTACATGTATCTGTTGCAGCTGTGTCCAAATAAGGTTGTAATTTAATATCATAGGATGGTTTTTTCCTTCTTTTCTGGATGTATTTTGACACTTAAGTTGTAGGCTATAGTAAGTTATCTTGAACATTTTTTTCCTGCTTTATCAGCTCATTGTTTTCTGTTGTTAATAATCTTTTTCAAACTCAGCTTCTCATTTTCAGTCAAAACATAAACTATTTTTTATACTTTTTTTACAATGTATGTTAATTTTCTTTACAGTTTGAGAGAGATGTCAATCAAGATGGGTTTCAATGTGTATAGCGTTTCAGGGAACCAGAACAATGGATGCAAAGTCTGCTTTAGTCAACCGAAATAAACCCCAGAAGCTACCAGAATCCAAAATGACGGCAGGGGACATTGATGCTTCCAGTATTGGACCAAGGTACAGGAAACCGTCGTTGTCGCTGTTACAAATGTTGTTGTTAAATGCAGTGGTCTGTGGCTTGGAGTTCTGTGCCTCAGCTGGTTTCACCTACATCCCTCCCCTTCTGCTCAAGGCAGGCCTCAGCGAGTCCAGAATGACGGCGGTGATGGGGTTTGGACCCTTGCTAGGTATATTTCTTGTTCCTGTTCTCGGCAAGTCCAGTGATCGTTGTAAGAGTTCCTACGGACGTCGAAGACCATTCATATTCTGGCTGAGTATAGGATGTATTATTTCCCTGGTTATTATTCCATATGCACAGATATTAACTGAGCGTGTATTAGGTGCTGATAGCTTTGGTAAAACATGTGGAGTATTGTTTCTCTGTTTTGGAGTGGTGTTGCTAGATTTTTCAACCCAAGCCTGTTTGAACCCCTGTGAAGCCCTACTCTCTGACGCTTCTAAGGGCACTCTTCAACAAGATAGTATTTTCACTGTTTATTCTGTGATGATAAGTTTAGGCGGATGTCTGGGATATTTTATAACAGCCATCAATTGGAAAAACAGTTCGTTAGGTCTCTACTTCACCAGCCAAGAACAATCTGCTTTCTCTCTACTTCTAGTTTTATTTAGCATAACAATGTTAGCAACTTTATTGATAGCTGATGAAACCCCTGTTAGTTTATTGCGAGAAATACCATCCCCTGATGACTCTATCGATGAAAACTCGCATTTCCTGTCCTCGGATTCTTTAAAAGGCCAACAGGAGTCTGGCTATGACACCAGCAGCAATTCTTCCATATCAGAATCTGGCCCAGTGCCTTTAAAAGCAACATTTAACCCAATTAAAGATGTGAAAAGGACACAACAATTCAATGAGGTACTTAATTCTGTCAAACCTGTATGTAATTTATTAACACGTGCTTGTGATCTTCCCTTCAGCTCCAGGCTCTTATTGTCCATACGGCATAGACTCAGGACTGTTTGTGGGCGACTTTTAGACTATGTACCAACAGGCATTAATCAGTTCTTTAACATGCCGTTAACCTTAAAATACCTAGTGTGTGCAGATTTCATGAGCTGGACTGCTATCATGGCCTTCAACTTTTTCTACACAGACTTCATGGGGCAGGTTGTGTATAAGGGAAGCCCTAACGCCCCGGAGGACTCTCATTCAAGGGAACTTTATGACATGGGTGTCAGGATGGGTAGCTGGGGACTTCTTTTCCACTGTATTGTCTCAGCTGTATTTGCACCTTTTGTTGAACGACTTGCTGAGCGTTTTGGTCCCAAACGGACCTTCACAACTGGGATGCTCATGTTCAGTGTGGCCATGTTTATCATGGTTACCGCCAGCAATGTAACCATGGTGACGCTGATGGCATCACTAACTGGGTTTGGTTATGCCTGTGTTACCATCATTCCGTTCACTCTTGTCACAGAGTATCATGAAGATCAAGAGGTAGGATATAATATACTCATACTTCTTTTTTTCTTTTTATTTTTTTCGTAAATAAATAAAAACTGTCAAATAGTAAGTTTGTATGTATTGGTTTGATGCCAATAGTTATATGAATTGCAAGTCATGTGTTGCTGTCAAATAAGACCAACTTTAATATTACCTTAAGCTCCAATTCTATCAACTTTAATTTATATTTTCTGGTGATCTATTGGATCCTAAGCAGGGCAAAAAATGCCATACTGTAGGAAACCAGAATAGTTCAATATTGTTTAGATAATGAAGGAGATTAAGACACAGTTTTATGCAAAATAATAATCTGTTTCTTGTTCTTTTTCAGGTGTATTTTTTTGATAGCATAAAAGGAGGTTCGCCGGACGGTGACAGTTCTCGTGTACTGTTGCGTGGCATTGCGGGAGATATGGCCATGCTAGACAGTGCTTATTTCTTATCAGAGGTTGTTCTATCGTTTGTAATGGGGTATATTGTTTATTATAGTGGTACTGCCTTGTCGTACATGATCACAGCGGGCTGTGTTGGACTTTTGGCGTGTGTTCTCATACAGAGAATAGTAACGGACAAACAAGAAGTTATATCCATTATCAGAGAAAAACGTCAACTGAAAATATTGGAACTCACATCTAGTCCAGATCATCATGTCTTACAAGTACAATAATTCCCAAGCATTTAGACTAAAGTACTTAAGTTATATAATTTGTTTTTTGTTACATACTCCTTAGAGCTGGTTGTGATCTTCCTGTTCATTGGTACTCTCCGGCAGAGTAAAGGGGAGGCTGCCAGCTAGTCTGTTCTATTGTCTTGTTTAAAGCTGTGTCTGTGCTATTTGTTAACAATGACATTGAGGGTGACTTCCTTCTCTCACTGCACAATACACACCTTCATATGACTTAAAGTAACATAAGCACTCAAAATTAGGGTTTTACAACAAATTCTGATTGCCTTGATTTAAACCAATATGAAGATCGTGCACAAACTAAAAGAATTTGGAAGTTGGTTCAAGGCTAGTAATAGCCAGGAGAAATCATGCAAGGCCTAAAGTAAAGCTTTTGATCTTGCTGGGTTCATTACCTTATATGGATAAGTTAAGAGTTTGAATAGTGGATGGGGGCGGGGCTAATTAAGTTATTAACGTGTGACTTGTTGTAGCTTCGGTACATCTTAGGGTGGCTCAGTTATGAAGCTGATTGACACATCCACATAATAATATTCTGACAGAAAATTCAGTTTGTTTTTTATTTATTATAAAACTCTCCTTCAACCTACAAATTTGATGTTGGAATTATTGGAAAGCTTCTATCTTGAGAAAAATATCAATTTTTCATGAGATTCTGTGATAGAACAAAATTCAGAACTTTTGAGTGAATAAATAACCTATGACATACACTGTTCAAACCTAATCAATTATACCACTTGAGGTTACTTTGGGACCTAAAGGGCATCAGGATCCTGATTTGTTGTAATGCCATCATTCATGTTGTTGCCTTGTGTTGTATTTGTTTGTTACCAGGGACGTTGTGGCTTGTTTCCTCCTTCCATTGGACTGGCAGACTTTCAGCTCATATCAGTGAAACAACCTGAAGTTTGACATTAAACCCCTATGAAGTTAACAAAACATAATTACTAGATGTGGTGACGAACAAAGTAAGACCACACAATGCAGGGTTTAATCACAGACGCTTGTATCAAGTGAATAATCGCCGAGAACTCATTACACTAGATTGGACTAGCCCTCTGCTGTATGTATAATAGGGGAAGATAGGAAAGACGATTTAGGCAAATCTATAAATAAACCACCTGAACCAATGTTACTACGTACCTGGGGTGATTTAGGGCTCCTCTTTTTGAATCTGTTGTCATTTTGCTAAAATAACCATCGATTCTGAAGTTATGGCCAAAAGTTGGCAGTCGCTCGATTACGCCAAGAGCATGGCCACACTGCAATCACCAAGCAGCTACTTTCACCAATGCGCACGCACATCACCAAGACCGCTATATTTCTTGTTTGAAAATTGCGCAATTTCTTCAGTCAAAGGTTGCGTCACCCAAATAAGGAGAATAACTGTCAGAAGTCTTGGCGATGCGCGTGCGCATTGGCAAAAGTGGATGTTTGGTGATGCAGTGTGGCCATGCTCTTGGCGTAATTTGGAAACAGCTTTAAGCAATCTACCTACTCAGAATCACTTAATTCTGGTGTTTAATTCCACGTTAAAACCCTTACATTTTTTATTATTTTAGTGTTGCACATTTTAGCTCCCAATTTAACAATCTACCTTCCATACATGTAGCTAATACATTTAACTGTTGACAAATGTTGCAAGTCATAAGTTACAGATTTTTTGTAGTATTGTATATTTTATTTAATACATTTTACTTCAGTGTTTTTTAGTTTAAAGAAATTTGTGATTTTTTTCACGATAAATGAAATGAAAGGGTCTACGGTTAACTACCAAGAATTTCTGTAATACTTTTTGTTATTTACAAGGTGGTTTCTGAAGATTCAAGGGACTTTTTGTACAGTTGAAATAAGTTTATTCCCTGCAGGTAGTTGTATTGTTAAATGCCACAGGGGAGATAAACCTGCCAACATCAATTTCATATCATTTATATTAACCAGCCCTTATCAATATGGGATTTAAATTTAGAATATTCTCATCAATTCTGTAGCTCTAGGGTTTTTGTTTTTATTTAGTTAAACAGGCTATCTTTAAAATAATACAATGCTAAGCTTTTGTAGTTTGTTTTTTTATTATTACTTTTTTTTATCTGCCTTCGCTCTTTTTATGTCACCATGCCGAATAAAAACTTTCTTTTGGATTTTGATATCGCATGAAACTGTACATAACCTACTGTACTATACAATTTGAGCCCATCACCAAAGGTCATGAGGTTGATTCCCAGTCAGGGGTTGGGATGCAAAATTGTCTGAACTTGTCTCGGCATTTCTGACCCCTAGCACTACTTTGTGTGCAATATTTAGATGATATACACACATAATTTCATGAATAATTCCTTTTTTCTGTGTTATCTTCTGTACTCTTCCATGATGGTATAAGACACGTCAATATTTTTTATCATACATGAGTTATGGCCTTTTCTTGATGTCTATACAGACCCACAGAATTCCGTATTAATCAAGGCCGACGGGGAATGATTAATTCTGTATAGCCCGAAGGAAAGGGCCTTGAGTGTTTTATCAAAGAAGAAAACTAAATAGCCTTGTGCAATTGGTTAAAATTGAGTGAGCAGGTAAATGTAAACCTGTACATGTAGAGTAGTCAGACCTTCAGTCAATATGAAGGGTAACAAGATTAGCCACATGAGTTATCAAATATGTGATATAATGTTCGTGTCATATAATAATCTTCTTTATGAACCTACAATTAGCCTTTTATCTAAATGTAGGAAGCTCTACATTCAAATCCTGGGGGATAAGCTTTTTTATTTTTTATTCTGTGGTTATGAAAGTTTACCAATATCATGCAGTACCAAATATATGTACTTACATAAACATATTAGAGGCATGCAAAATGTTCAATCTATACTATTATTCATGTATTTATATTAATTACATATATATATGGTACGAAGCTTTAAAGATTTATTTATGCCTTTAAAAATGTGTACATGGAATTAAACGTGTAGTATTTTCTTAATATGCATTATTAACTCAACAACTTCAAAATGTATCTTAACGATTTTATTTTCTTGCTCGAATTATCTCCCTTAATTGACACATTTCCCTTCAAACTTAAAATGAAACATTCGATTTAAAAACTAAAAAAAAGGAACAAACGTTATTGTTATTGTTATTGTAATGTCAATCATCATCCTCTTTTATAATGTTTTTGAACATCTCAATCAGAAATTCTCTTATATTAATGTACTTGTAGACAAGAAACTTTTTTCCATTTAGACTAGTATTTACATATGTCTACCTCTAACTGAACAAAAGAAAACATCTTTCATCTTTTTTAGTTGTTTTATTTTTATTAATTTGATTTCTTCTTATGTGCTTTTAACGGATGTGTGATATTGTTAAAATGGTTTTCAATAGGGTGTCGCAGGTGTAGAACTATATTGTTTGTTTTTCATTTGACAAGCTGTTTTTGTTGCTTTGCAGTTTAATTACCTGAATTCTAAATTTGTGTGGAATTGAACAAATAAAGCAAAGATTTTCTTTATCACTGCATAACATACATTTGATTCTAATTATTGTTATATAAATAAAATGACAAATTTGCCAGGATATTTGTCTACCAAGGCATAATTAAAGTAACAATTTTGAACATCTTCGTTAAACTGTAACCTTGTATGCTTTAAGTACAATGTTTATTTATGAAATGTTCTTTCCCACAAACTGTTGGACTTCTTGTTTAAATAGTTCATTATTTGGTTAATTTTTATCAACAATTATTGAAGAACTGAACTAAAGACAGATTGTTGTAAAACTGAAATGATGTGGAGAATTTGTGTTCCTTATTTATTTTTCTGTGTGTGTGTGCACTGTGTATATTAAAACATTAACTGGGTTTTACATATAACCAACTGCTGTTGTGTTGAAAGTCTCAAGCAGACATTTTGTTATGGTTCTGGTTTAATGCCCTGTGTTGTTAAGTTTTGTTGAGGTTAATATGATTTCATTCGCACATTGAGCTGGCATGCCGTCATTTGAGTGAAATAACATAAAGTACTGCCAAAAAACTGTCAGTTTTCAGTCTATGATTTGATAATTTTTATGCTGTCTTGTTATTGGCCTGAAAATGTTGTAATTGCCCAACAACACAGGTTTAGAGTGATCTGAAAGCCTGTGAAAAGATCACATTGAAACCATCTGGTAATAACAATTTGTGTGGATAGAGTATCTATGTAAATGAATGCATAACTGTAGGCTGTTGTTGTAGAAAAATTGAATAAATATATAATAGTGGAGCGTGTAACTTATGTCTTTGCTGCTGAGTAGTGGAATACATGTATATATCGGCACTATGACTACATACACTAAATGACAAGGGCCAATACTTACTACACCAATCATGAACTAGGGCCAGTATCTGCTGATCTGGGCCAATACAGGCCATATTTGACCAATACCAGATGAACTCCAGTAAATTATGTTGGCTATAAGACAGCTTTAAGAAATCCTGTTGTAAGCAGTTTATATGCTAAGTGAGGAATAAAACTGCAATCAATCAGTCACACCTGTGTGTGGAAGTCATCAGATTGTTTTGGATTTGGATAAAAACTTGTCATCATATACATTTTGGAATTATCTAGTCTGTGGCCTTTTCTGTTATTATTACATCTTATTAAGTACATAAACTTTTAGGCTATAAACCTCTCTATTTTATTATTGGAAATGGTGTGGTGTGGGGTCACCTGCCTTAATAGCAGAAATAAAATTCACACCCTCATGTTGTCTATAAATAGTATAATATATTCACAAACAATATGTTCTGTTTTCTAACTATGGTAGTTTAAATCCACTTCAGAACAAAGATTTTCGTTTTGTTGACATCCCTTTGCTAAAGTGACCTTTTTCATAAAACACTTTACAACACTGAACCTTAATGAGGCTTAATTAAAAGAACAAAACGTTACAATAATTCATTATTTATTCTAATGATAATGTGATTTTCATTTGGAAGCTCGGTTTTACAAATAATCATTTGCATAAAATATGTTAGCCTATATAATTTTTTCAGCCTTACATACTGTAATAAAATGATCATATTCTAGAGTTTATAAATACATATTGGAATGCAATATAAACTTCATCAGTTGTACATATTATACACAAGTTCAGCTTATTTAGTATGAATGTCTTTATTTTAAGTGGTTTCCATTTTTGTTTCTATGTTTTGCATTTCACTACATTGTACATTGTCCTGATGGTCATTTTACCTTATTAGTAGCGGTACTATTTCTACTTATCTTGTCAAAGCCATTAAAATATAGTGCAACTTTAAATTAATTTATTGTAATCTTTTTACATGAGTTGTATACCGAAATTTGCATATGTTTAATGACATATTTCTCCGTCAATATTTAATAAATGGATCCATGAATAGTATTATAAAATTGACAAACTTGTGTGCCTGTATGTGAATACAAACGGGATTCTGTGCATATCTTTCTTGGTGAATACAACTCTGAATAAATATAACTAATTGTTGTTTGCATTTTGTTTACAAGTCTTCATTTACATGCTAGCCCAAAGAGAAGATGAGCAAATCAAATGAAAAAAGACATCACTTTTTTTGCAGCGGTCTGGCAAACACTTCCTGTGTCCTCTGAGCTAATATGGGGTATCAGGAATCTGCTTTCTTGTCCTGTATTATACCAGTGTCTTTTCCTTCACTCATTGGTCGCGCATAACGAGGGGTCAGATTAATCACCCAAATGAGCCCAAATGTAACACAACTGTACCCAAATGATAAGCACAGAGTATCAACTAGGTATTTTTGACATCAGCCAAGGCTTTCCTGATTGATTTTCAGTATCATTTTCGAGACTTTACGAAGTAAGGTAAGATATGAGTATGGTGCTGGGAACTATGTTATATTGTCCAAATATAAAAGTCCAAACAGGAAAAAATGGAATCGGTAATGAATTTTGTAAATATAAAGAAGTGTACACTAGGTAAAATAATAAAAGCCACTAATGTGAATTTTTCACTGCCGGCCACTGGCACTGTGGCAAAGAAATTTGGACAATGCAGGAGGAGTAAGAGCGAACGTGCTAGGTAATGTTACTTTTTTAACTACGTAAAACCTCGATCAGTTATAAACCGACAATGGGGGGTAACTCCAAACTGTTCTGCGATTAGACAAAGTTGTCTCCCATGTACCACTCACGGAAGAAAACGGAACACAATGTCAATCAAATTATAGACCATAGTTAGTTACTAAAAGTGCTATTACATTATTGGTAGGATTACTCGTTTTCCAATGAAGACCACATAAATTGAAGTACTACAAGTTAAATGTATGGTGGACATTTCATACTACATTTGTTGTAGTGACTGTCACTGAAGAAATGATATATAACTTTATCCTGTACATAGTTACAGGATCTGTTTTGCAAGGGTTAAATTTTGAGCAAGTTGGCTTTTTTTTTATCTGCAAGAAATACGTAAATAAATGATGGCACCATACATGTTACCTATAGAAGTTCAATTTAAGTGGCTTTCAATGGAAAACAAGAAATCTTACAAAAAATGTAAAAGCAGTTTTTTTAACAATTTGGAAGGGTCTTTCATTCGATTGTTTGTTGTTTACTTTTCCTTTAATGCATCATAAGAAACAAGTATTAACAGAGTATCACTTACAAAGGGCAATGCTGATATTTGTGAGTTTGATGGGATGAAATTCCATCTTCTAAAGTATTTTGTGTCATCACATAATCACATGAGTTATAGATATTTTTCTCAAGAAGTAAAAGTTAGATGCTTTCTGTTATGTCTACCCAAGATTTGTAGGTTTTAGGGGGGGAACAAACTGAAAATTCTGACACAATATTACATATTTTGAGGTACCAACTTTTATTAGCCCCACCTCGTCCAAAATTCTAAATGCGTTTTGGCAAAATTTCTCCTGGCTCATACAAGTCTTGCACCAATTGGATATATTTTGTTTCAACATAAATGTTTTAATTTATGAACAAGTTTTAAAATTGTTTAAATCAAGGCAATCAGAATTTGTTGGAAAACTCCAATTTTGGGTGAGTTTAACAGAGTACAAGCTACTTGTAAATTCCAAGTTTAAAGTGAATTCGGGAGGTCATTTGAAAGCTATCATGTGTTTGACAAACTATTTTTCAGTAAAAAAAAATGGCTCAGAACAAGACAAAAAAGTTTCAGCAATGAAATAAGTTGGTTTGTTTGATCGCTGTTATATGCCGTACTCAAGGCTATTTCACTTATGACGGCATTATGACCCAATCGGTGAAGGAAACAATACTGACAACATGCAAGACAAGTACATGTACAAAACATTAACACCACAGCAAATTGGCATCCTGTGCCCCTTAGCTCAGAAAGCACCAGTTTCTTTTGACACTCCTCCACTAAAAGCTAAGCACCAGTCAACAATACTCCGAGTGGGGTCACTCTACTACACCACTTTCAGCTGAGGCTATTATTAACTTCCTTAAAATCATTGAACAAGACAATAGATTAGGAGTTATCCAGTTGTTTTATTCTGGAATTTTGTCACATTGTCAAAGAAAGAAAATAAACATGACCACACCTATCATTACTGTGTTCAAATTTAATGTGAAAAAAAACCTATCCTTTCCAGCAGACTATGATATTTCTTATATTAAGTGCAACAGACGTTTAACTCCATTCAACAATGATAATTTAAATATAAAGTTAATATACAAAAGAGCTGATATTTGCGACATATTTAGAATAGTATTTACACATAACAAATTTTAATACATCCACAAACTCACAATGACAAGATATGATTGATGAAAAATGACACTTTTAGAACAATGTAGGTATATTATGCACTATGAATTGTACGCACATGTTGAGTCAAAAGTTTAAGTCAATTATACATATTTGTTGTTTAAACACATCTGAAATTCACTAGTGACCTGAACTTTGCAACAATATGAAATATGTAAAAATAGATCTGTTTTTGATCTGTAGGTTTTCCTTGTAGAGGAATCATAACAGCACCAGAAATTTGTGTCCTCCTGTAGCACATACCAAATACATAAGGTAACAGCTTACTCTTTAACTTAACTTTTTGCACAACCGCTGAATAACTTGGAGGGGATGTATTTATTTATTTATTTATTTCATGCACAATTGGAAAACGAATGCTACAACAAAGTTTACTTAACCCAGGGCTTCATATTTTTGCACACCAAAAATCTTACTACAGGCACTATTTAACATAGTTTATATTCTGACATTAAGAGAAAAGAATTAAGAGAGAATGCTGTCACTTTACGTACATCAACAAATATCACTTTATACAAAGAAACTGATTTGCAAAGCACTGCTTGGTTGGGCTAAAATATGAAACCCTGTTAACACATTCTCCTCTCTCCAACCCCTCAGTGTAATTGTCATAGCGCTGAGCACCAATAAAATGTACATAAGAACAAATGCTGTTTTTAGCATACAGCTCACATGGAAGAGAAACGTTTCAACTGTCTTACATGTACAGGAGGTCTATATTATTACTATTTGAATGTATCCAGTTCTTATCTTCCAAGAAGGAATGGTAAAGTGATCCACAACAAGGTCACAAAGTTACACCGTTTTTTGTCTTCTTCTACTAGAGGCTGTCTTGCTCTTAGTTTAAAGAACTGACTGTAAACATTTCATAGCAAAAACGGAAAAAGTTAAAATGTGTATATGCATGCATGAGTTCTGTTGTCTTTTGTGTGTGCATCTCCATGTATAAATCTTCTTTCATATTATTGTCTCCAATATTTCTTGGTGATGACCAAATTGTTTTTTTATTGCGCTGTAAGCTTAATGAGAAGAAAAAAAGAAGAATTTTGTTGGTCTGTTATGTAATATTTGGTCTAAATAATATTACTATTCGCCTGTATTCAGGTCTGTTCACAGTAACTGTCTTATCAATCAACAATATAATCTCACACGTTAACAAACATTCCATATAATGTCATTTAATTGGTTAATATTACAGTAAGAGTTTTAATGCCAAGCTGGCCTGACTCAATATACTCTAGGAAGCACTGATAGTAGTTTAAGGCTTGCAGTGAACAGCATCTTACACAAACAAGAACATGAGAAATAACATACAAACAGACAAGTTACATCATCACAAGGAAATAAATTAGGAATGCGCTTCTTAGGGGTTTTGATCATTTACACAAAGCATAATCTTACTCAAATTAAATAATCTTATAATCAAATTCATACGATTATACCAAAGAAAAAAAATAAAATTGTCGCTTTTATCAGACCATATTGTCAACAATTTTGTGACTTTCCAAACTTTACAAAACTTTCAAAATTTTAATACATTCTAGAATAGTTGACCTATATGTAATGCTTTAATCAGACCAGGTAGCATCAACAGCCACTTCAAAGAAATTAAATGACTTTTGTCACATTGTATACAGACCGTTAACATAGAATTCCACCTTTTCAAGGGTTATGTAAAGCAGCGATTTCTAATGAATAATACTTCATAAAATTAAATAATTTAAGATTCAGAAACAGCCGACTATTACCAAGAACACTGATCTAATTAGTTTGCATTTCATCTAAATTGATTGATTGACTGGTGTTTTACAGCATGCTTAAGGGTATTTCACTTATATGTAGCTGTGTATTCCAACAGCCGGCAGTGACCATCCAATGTGAAGTCACTTTAAGTGTTAGCTCTGTTGCAAAAAATGATGTTCCTCCAGTGCTAAGCACGACAGCATGTATGTAAGCTTATAACATACTGCCCTTAGTCAAAAGGGGCATTCATCTAAAAAGAATTTGCAAAAACAAAATCATAATAATTTGCGCATTAGGACCTTACAACTTTTGAAAAACATCATATGTTTATAATATCACACAACACTGGATATATATATTTATATATACTATGATAGGATAAAACAAGTATGTACAAGGCATGATCTGAACTGAATAAAACCAGTATGCCTTCTTAAATTCAAAGCAGTTAAATTGATCAGTATTATGCATTTCAGACTGATCTATTCCCCTGTCGTTGGTTGGTGGTAATGTCGTTCCGGTATTTTTACCTCATAAGATGTTTGAGTCCCTTTTTTTTTACTGGACGAAAACACAAAGATTTGATTGGTGTGCTTAAAATATAACTTGAGGACATTTCCCTTCTATGATGAATATAATATGCATAGCTGTGTTTTGTGGAAAACTTTTCTAAACCACACTATGATCTCTGTACCAGAGAAAATCTTAATATAACTTAAGTCAACAATCAACCCACAAGGGTTATAAGAAAGCTAATGCCTTACCCATTGAGCAAAGATGTGACTTTCCCGATTTGAACCAGAATCCACGGTATATACTACTGGGCTTGTCACTCCACAATCTGAAGTCTTAATTTGTTTCCATGACTTCTCTCTATAGAAACACTGTTCATAGTAGCTTCATTAACTACTACTGTTCACAGAAGCGTTTGTTAACAGTGTTCAGAATAACATTTTTCACCACTGTTTAGCGAAATTTTCCTTGTCATTGTTCTCAGTTACTTTCTTAATCAATCTCCACAGTTACTTTCTTAACAACACAAATACAGAACATTATAATTCAAGTTTCATTCAAAGTAACACAAAATGAAGCAGGAATATTCAGACAAAATTTGGTCTGAATTTGTAGGGAACATACTGAAGGTATAACATTGTGACTTAGATTTCAAATCAGTTCATTTGTATCATGTATAAAAAAAAAAACTTATAGAGTTATTATTTGTTTAGTAGCAAAGATCATATAAATTAAGTGAATACTTGTAAAAAGTACAAAAAAAAGAGACTATGACTGATACAGAAATTGCATATGAGAGTTTTCGTGGAGTGTTTGTTGATACTGGTCAGTAAAAGCAGCCTATCAAAGGCAGACAAACAGGAGAAAAGTAGTCCCTCTCCTCCCATTTACAAGATTCCCTTCAAGAGGATTTAAACACATGTAAAAACTTCTTTAATTTATCCATAGATTCTCTGCCTTCTTTGGTGTCAGCCGCAACTTTTTGCTTATTTTGGATTTGTTTCTGCAAAAAAAAAAAAAAAAAACATGTGTCCATGAATGTTTGAGAAGATTTCACCAGGCACACCAGATTTACATGGTTATTTTATTCATATGGCAGCCTTCCAGTCCATGGGGTGAAGGAATAAAAGCACTGACATTAACATTGCACAGAATACCCCTACGAACAACCTGCACAAGTTCATATAGGACAGATTAAATTATAAAAGTATCAAAATAAGCTGAGTAGCAGCCGGTCGACCACCAGGGGCTTGTCTATTAAATGGGCACGCACCAACTAGAATATCAACCATTCTTCACTTATTTTGGATAACCTTAGTTTTCTGTTTTGTAAGATATCAGTAATGGCTAAGTTTATTTCCCTCACAGCTCCCAATTAATTAGATGCATTTCCATATTCATGCCCTAGGAGGAAGCTAATTTCAAACTTGAAGTTAATCAGAGAGTATCTTTTTTTATAAACTATACAGTATAGTTTTTAGTACAATAAACTAAAAATGTATTACTGAGCTGATAATCCAATGATGAGTGAATAAAAAATAAGTCAAAACGTTTTGTTTTACCTTAAAACATTTCTAAATCTTTGATGTACAGTTTCATTTCGTGTTATAATTTCATTCTATACAATTAGGAAGTGATTAAAATTTTGTAACGCTTTATCAACCCAGTAGCTTGCTTTACTTACGTTCAGGCATTCGGCGAGTTCTTTTTTTCTGTTTTCAAGCTGGAGATTTTCATTTGATAGCTCTACAGCGCGTTTCTGCAGTTTTTTTCTCTCATCTTCTTTGGCTATAGAGCAAAATCCAAGATAAGTAAATATTTGAGAATAATACCATTAACACTCAACCATACTAAACACTCTATTAGTTACTCTAATAACACAAACAAAAACGACAAATATTATAATATCGTGTTTAATGGTACATCAACTATGATGGTGACTTTATGCTTATTGTTAATGGGTATTGCTATTTGATATCTTTTGTTATTTTAAGTGATAACAATTTCTGTTTGGCTTTGATACTATGAGTTATTAGTTGGATAAGTTATTGCAAGTTGTAAAGACATGGTGCTTATCATTCCACTGATTGAAAACTTAAAGTAAATAATATTGAATAAGCAAGTAAAAGTCCCAGCTGCCCAAAGATCACTGAATGCAACAAGCTCCAACCCAAACACATGTTTTATAAATCCCAAATAACAAAGCATACTTACATGCTTTGGTGGTGAGATAGGAATGTACTATAGCCAGAGTACCTGAGTTCACAGGAGACGGAGGAGGTCGTTTCATACCAGTCAACTGAATGAACAATTATAATAGTTCTGTAAGACATACAATTAAAAGACAACAACAACAAATGTGAAGATCTACCATGACAACCAAGATAATGAGCAGGAAATCATATCTTGCTATTTTCAAGTAATGCAGCACTTAGAAAACATATAATTACAAAACAAAGCAGAATTTTGCACTTATATGTTGAATATGGTAAAGGGAGATAATGAAGTTGTTTCAGGGGTATCTCAGACTAACCTGGCACTTGGGACAACTCCACATGCCTGATGGTATATTAGATAATGGTGGATCGAGACAGTTGAGATGATACACTAGACTACACGTATCACACATCAATAACTCCCCGCTACGGCGACATACAGCACAGAAATCATCATGTACATCTCCCTTCAATTATACAAATACACAAATTATTCTTATGCCATCTTTGTGTTTTTCTTTAACGTAAAAAACATATCTGAACATAATAGCCCACTCTGTTTTAAGAACTTTATGAAACTAAACTAAATTTTCAAAACTAAAACATGGGGAGATGTGCTTTATGAGAACAGGAAATTGAAGACAACAACGCTGCAGGATCCACCACATTGCATTATGTGCATTAAAACTAACATATAGTTGCCCAGTGTACCGTAAAACAATTTATGTATGAATATTTTACTCATTATTATTACTATTATTGATATATTTACTCATAATAAGATGATGTTCATGTAGACTTACATCTGATATTCCGTTCCTGAAACCATTTTTAAAAGCGGCGCCTGCTAAACCATCAGGTGTTGTTGGTCTACTGTTGTTCTGTGAAGGACCATATTTGGGAGGGCGACCTGAAAAACACAACCATCAGATATTATGAATAACGGACTTTGGTGAAGATTATTTGGCTTGTTTAGGGTCCGTTCCCATTAATCGTTCGTTTTTGGTTAGTTTAAATTCTTCAAAAACGAAGGAAATAAACGAGTAGCTTAGTTCTCAATGGTTTAAACCATTGTAAAAACCATTTAAAAAACATGTGTTGAGTAAAACCGAATTCGTTTCTT
>JAVFBZ010157826.1:0-38922 GCA_032466195.1 Katharina tunicata | reverse complement strand
TCGCGACCATTGAAGGTAATATCTTACCTGATCAATTCGTCGCAATTAGCCAGTCTACCTTATTTAACAGACTAATAATTAACGTGTGGTGTGTCAATCTGTACCACTTACAGCTGAGACTCTTTGTTCAAAGTCAAAGCATTTTTAAACTTTGGCTGCTTACTTTTAAATGCTGGTTCGCGAGAGGAGAATCCAATAACGACTCGAGCATAGATACTAAGGTATGCTGGCAAGGTCATGTTGAATTCGCCACATTGTGAAATGTTTTATTTCTTTCCATTTACGTGAGGCCTATTTAATGTTTGTGTTAAGAATTTTGTTAAATTATACAGTATCATCGTAGGCCAACAATTGTGTGCAAAAATTTGCGCAGTACAAATGGTCAATACCAATAGTAATTAATTTCAGTTTTGCAACACATCAGGGAAAATATATTTGTCTGATTATCGAAAGTAGGGCAGCTGTCTTATCTCACCTGTAGTTATATTAGGAAATGGTAATAATTGAGTTGCGTTTACAGAATGAGTAGTACATCCGCCATTGATTGAATAAGCCGGTAAAGTATCTTGTTATGCCGTACTTCAACAGCTTGAAATATCGTTATATTGAAGAAAATCTTGGTAAGGTAAAAGAGCCTTTCTGAACAGTGGTAATACAATAATATAACTGTATAAGAGACGAAATGAAAGCAAACTCGATACATTTCCGTACACAGCACGATAAATTTCACATTACAAAATATCTCCAAGAATGTGACGAAGATATTTTGTTATTCGACTGATTGTAAGTAAAAGGGGATTTTAGTGAAACAAACTTATAGTATACTATTAATTTATCAAAGGCATCTCTAATTTGTGTGGCGAGTACCATTTAACATTTTGGTTCCTGGTGGTATTTAATAGAAAAAAAAACAATAAACGTTTATTAAAACCAACACGTTACTAACACTAACACTACATTGATTTTGTCATAGCATCGATCCCTTTTCTCTGTTTATCAAGGCGGCTTGTTGGTCGAGAGCCTCCTGTGCACTGGTGCTTTTTGGGATAAAGGGCATCAGGAAGGCGATTTCTATGGTATCCTGTATTTAGACCAGTCTTTGTACGCGGCGTCTTTGTCTGTTGTAGTGTGCTCTGGGGTGTTTCCTTCACCTATTAGACTGACACCCCGTCATTTGAGTGAAAAGTGGCTAAGTTAGAAGCAGCTTAACTCTTAAGTAAACATAAACAATCGAGACCAGGAAATTGAACACAATTTTTGTAATGAACCCCAACTACATAGCAAATAATAACCTATCAAGACAGATGTATTTGGGTGGTATGTATTAATATTGTGAATTTATGCCTTAAAAAAAATAAACGAACGCCAATGCAGTTCAGTGAAAACGTTCGTTATGAATCCTAGCTGGTGCCCCTTTAGCAACCTCGTGAATTATTATTCTTCAAGGTCTTGAGCTTCGCGATGGGAACGCACTATTTCAGACGATACGGTATCAGGAAAGATTATTCTGACTTTTGGTATATCCATTGACCTTTCGTACATAGTCTGGAGAATTTCTTTAGCTCAGCTGGAAACAATTGGTATATGTTCCTGCGGGTCTGTATGCAGGTATCCCAGTTATCTTTGGACTAATTGCTAACTATGTTAAGAGCTTCGTACTATTGAAGAGCAATGCAGAAAAAAAAATCATCATCCTTAACGCCATTCCACCACGACAAATTACGTGGATAAAAAAATACACTATTTCCGTGTCCCTATGCTTACTGTATAGAAAGATTCACAGTCTCTATCTGGATAAAAAAAATCGTTTGTTCTACCGTTAACCCCTCTAGCTCAGTCGGTTAGAGCGCTGGTCCTGCTAGCCAGACCCGAGTTCGAATCGTGGTGAAGGCATGCACAATTTTCTATCTCTATTTTATTCCCTAAAATATATATTTTGGTACTTATTGAACTGACTGGTAATCACTGAGTGAAGTGTTGATCTTTGCCACCTAACAGGTAGGACTTTCTGTCCGAAGTTAATACATTCTTATGCTATGAAGTGCCTTATTAAACGTTCGTTTTATTCCCTTTTCACGTTGATTCTTGAGTGGCGAATCCAGTAACGACACAAGTTCATTTTAACCCTGTCTATGGTCAATACCAATGGTAATCAATTTCCTTTTTGCCACACATCAGCGAAAAACATATTTGTTTTATTATTTATAGCAGGACAGCAGTCTTGCCTCTCTTTAAGGGATTGTAACCAATTGCGTCAAATCCATTTCCTTGAAATAGTGAGTTGTGTTTACACGGTCTCATCTAATGAGTAGTCCAACGGCCATTGATTGAATAAGCGACTTTTTTTTACCGCGTATCACAAAGTTTGAAATATCATTACCTTTGCAGATGTATAAAATCTTGGTAATGTCAAAGTCCTTCAGTGTCCCGGTAATCCAATAATAAATAGTGTGCCAAGAGACAAAATTAGATACCTTCCTGTACACAGTACGGTTATTTTCACATTACCAAATATCTCTAAGAATGAGACGAACATGTTTCTTTATTTGACTGATTGTAAGTTAAAGAGGCAAATAATTTTTGGGTGATATGAGCTGATACTCTACTAGATATTTGTAAAAGTCTTATCTGAAAGGTGTGGTTTGAGGATTTACGCAATTAAACGAAGAACCCTTCTGCAAACATGTATTTTACATGTCCGGAAATACATTTGCAAGCATTTGAAATCAAGGTGTAAAGTCCACACGCCAGATTGGACGACTTTCAATAAGATTCTCATAACTATTGATCTTCCACACAGTCAATACAACCTCCTTACAGTAACCGGTTACCAGTTGTTAAATGTTGTTACGTTTACTGTCTATACACATTTGGTATCAATTTCTAACTATTTCATTAAACCTCGACTGTAGTTAGTATGCGATGTTTATGATAGCAAGATGCTGCTGACAAGGTTTCTTTCCAAACAGAGGGAATACAATGTTTTGCTATAAGTGAAATACCCTCAGTGAGTACGATCTTAATCCCTATCAAATAAATAAATAAATTATAGTGTCTGCTACTTCGAAAAAAGAAAGAAAATTGAATATTTTGTAGTTTTAAAGTGTTTGAATGGATATCAGTGTATGTATATATTTATTGATCGAATCGTATTACCTCGCTTTCGCTCTGCATGGAAAAAATACTGAACTACTAAGAAAACTTAACAGATGAAGGTTAAAACAAAAGTCAAATGTGTTGAACAAACGTAAATCTGTCCTAACTACTTACTCGACTTTGCATTAATACGTGTACTTGTGTAAGGAAATGCCTGATCTCGTGGACCTATTGCAGATACATGTAGGTCTACTAATACAGTCAATTTAAACATTCAACGCGGACAATCGAACCAACCCCGATAAGAAAGTGGGCGACTTTTCCATGTTTCGTAGCATCTTTGTTTCCAAATCTTAAAACTTTTCAGCATAATGCAGTAAAAGGTGTCTGAATTACATGGTTTCTATGTACGACAATGCGGCTCTTTCGTTAAGTAAAACAAGCGGGAAACCTAGTTAGTAGCGCCACGCGTACTCTTCGGCCTCTGGCAAACTTCTATGTCCACGATTGGGTTTATACGCAGTACTTAAGGTGTTCACTCATGCGACGGCGTTACAGACCAACCAGAGGAGGAAACAAACCTTAACGACTCTGGCAAAACAGAAGACGCCACGATACATTTACAGGTCAGAGAGCACATGAGGCTCCAAGCCAACTACTGGCTCCAGGCATGAGCGTCAAACGGCCTCGGTCACATTAAGAGCATAAACGGCCTGCTTAATGTTTATTGATACGCTATGTGTTATCGTATACATGACGTGACTATGGGTTACAGGGCGTAGCGCATGACAAAACTCATGTATGTATAAAATAATACGATGAAACATTGTATCGTGCTATCGTAATCGGATCTTCAATATGTAGCTCCGTCTATTATCAACGTCTTGTTACATATTGACTTAAGAATCCAAATTGTTCAATAATTGATAAAAAAAATTGCTTATTCTAATATATAAGGTATTATGCTGGTCTGTTTAAAACTAAATCCATCTGCTGATAGAAAAAAATTGAGTCATCAAACTTATTTGATGTGGAGAGAAATCACATACTCAAATTACATTAATTTTGACTATTACAATGATCAATAATTCCGTGACATTTTCATAATCGGAAATAAAACACCAGAAGCACGTTCATTTGTTTGGGTAAAAGTGAATCTCGTACATGGAACGTGATCTATTAACATCTAAAAGGCTGATCAAACCACTTTGAATGTTTGTTTTAAAGACTGAGTAAACACTCTCTTCTTTATCAATTGTCTTAGTCCATTAGCTTTTACTTACATCGTAATACGGTTATCGGAAGTTAGATTTTCCCTGGTATAAAAACGGCAAAGTGCAAGATGAAGTGGGTCAAACAAATAATAAAAATATCCGTTATTAATTATGTCTTTCACCCAAACAGAATACACTTTTTGCTAGTAGATCTTGCAACATTTACTCGGATTTTTTTATAGCCTACATGTAAATGAGAATGGTCAATACAAAAGTGAAATATTTTTTTTTTGTATATTTGCATGCATAAGCAATGTATATATTTGCAAAAGTAAACCATCAGTGTTATCCCACATATGGTAAGATTAGGAATTGCAACAACTAACTCAATTGCTTTCTCTGGAAATATTGAGTTAAGTTTACAGAATTCCGTCTGATGAACAACTCTTCAAGCTTTGATTAAATAGGAGGGTAAACTTTCTTATAACGCCGTTTCTCAACAACTCGGAAGTGTTTCATTAACGTTGACGAAGTAGAAATTGTTGGTAATACTGAAGACCACGTGTCAACTGGTAATATAATAAAGCACTTCGGCCTTTCACGAAATGTATACAATTGAATAACTATCTGAGTTTTAAAAATGGAAATTACAGAATCTCCTAGAGGTTTGAGAGGGTTTTCCTTTATTTGATTGCAAGTAAATGAGATACTTGGACTATCAAATCTATTTGGACTATCTGGTCTATAACTCTTCGTTGATACATGTACATTGTATTTACTGGTGTTGTGCTGGTGATATCTAGAAATGTATCATGTGAAAACTTTCCAACACAGTAGATTCTGTTTATTCAGGAATAATGCATCGAGCGCATAAACTGTATAGTGTAAGCTCATCTACCCAGATGGTCCCCCAAAACCTTGTTCTGGCTTTTGAACAAGCATCTGAGCTTTGCTCTTCTATCCAGACGGTCCCCCCAGACACCTTGTTCTGGCTTTTGGACAAGCAACTGATCTTTCTCACAGGAACCGATTTTAAATATTGTAATTATTAAAAACACAATTGCCTGGCCCACAGGTTAGTCCATATCGGACAATCGTCCATCCATTTATCCTGACTTGTGCACGTGCAAACAGAAAACCGTATCCAAAACGGGCCTTTTGTGCTTTTTTAAATATTCATACATTGTTTTATTACATTATTTGGAAACATTTGCTCTGCTGTCCATACGTGATCTGCTTAATGAGAACAAAATCTCAGATATGTGAAACCAAAGGGCATTTGATGATGGATAAACATTACTATTACCTATCGAATAATCAAATGTAACCACAGATCCGGACACACAAGAAACGCCCAAAACCTATCATACAATACGTATGAGTAGGCATTCAACACAGTCTTCTGCTTGATACAATTAAAAAAAAAAAAAAGAAAGATGGCAGTAAATTAGAGCTTTTTGTGCGCAACACTTCTTAATAAACCCCTTTAAACTAATAGTCCTGCCCTGAACTCCCGCGTAAAGCGCAGCGATGCTGTCCGTCAAAAATAATAGAATGTGTTAAAAACTATCTATGTTGAGTAGACTGACCTATGGTGCCACTTGTCCGGTCTTGAAGCATATATTACACTCCGTCTTTACCAAAACCTGGGTCACAGAAAGTTTTATGTAAATATTTATTGCCAAAATCCGTTCATCCGTTCATAAAAATCAATTGAATATTGAATTAAAGTGAATTTTATTTAACACTGACTACAGCACCTGTTCGGACACTCCGTCGTGCCGTGTAAAATTTACTGTTAGAACATGTTTATTAAAATGAAATGTTGAGTGTGCGAGAAAAAAAACCCTAACATATATATTTATCATCACTTACAGAAGCATCAATAGATTACATCTACTTTTGTCCCAATATGACCTGTCGCCCACTCTCATCAAGC
Source organism: Katharina tunicata (assembly GCA_032466195.1). Taxonomy (NCBI): domain Eukaryota; kingdom Metazoa; phylum Mollusca; class Polyplacophora; order Chitonida; family Mopaliidae; genus Katharina; species Katharina tunicata. Next base: position 32,673 of record JAVFBZ010157826.1, on the reverse strand, counting down.
ACATGATTGGTCTTTATTTTTGAAGAAATGCCATCAGTCGGGTCTAGAAATCTGCAGGGTTAACGGCAAGAAGCTGTTAAACTTTTTTGGAACTAGATTGCGATTATGTGATTTTCCAGTCAAGGGACATAACTTATGAGCTATAACATAATGTTGAATCGGATAAATTGTATTTACCATGGCAACAATATTTCTCAACCATTGCTGTCAGGGGCAATTTCCTTTTTACTAGGATACTATTCTTGAAAATAGTCAATGAATTCAAAGAATACTCTAACAAACATGACTGTGCCATCATTATGGGGCGGGTGGTTGGGTGAGAGCTTCCTGTGGACTGGTGCTGCCTGATATAAGGGGCATCATGAAGCTGATTTGTTGTGGTGTCCTGTTTTTTCGTCATGTCATTACATTTTGTTTGCCAGCATCGTTTATGGTGGTTCCTTCACTAATTTGGCTCATACTCGTTATACGAGTGAAATAACCTTAAGTACGGCGTTAAACCCGATAAACAAACATCACAAAAGCGAGCAGGCAGATTAAAATAGAATGAATACTCACTTCACACACATATAGGAAGTGAGATAAAAACATCAGCTGATTTACACTATTGGAGAGGGTTTGTCTTTAACAAGGCGTTTAGTTCATGCTATGCGTTGATAATCAACAATTGAGTCGTTTTCATTTTTGTATTCAGCTGCAGAAAAACCATGATATTCAAACTCGTGTTTAGTGGAATGTTCTTAGTGTTTCCTTTCAGTGTATTATGTTTTGCTGGGGCAAACTTAAAGTTATTTTACGATACAACGTGTATTTGTGCATACACCCGCGTACCCGAATTGAAATAAATGTCTGGGCACGTATTCGACGAAGGGTTAAAAAAAATATCATTACGTGAACGAAATAATTTTTGATGATATTCTTCGGGTTAGAATTAATGGTACGATTTTTTTCTCCCTAACAGATCAACGTGCATAAGCTTTCGCGCTGTAATCGCGTTAGTGAAACAAATTACGAGCAAATTTCTTGAGCACTTCTCACAGGGACCATGTCAAATATTTGAGTACAAACAGCCTGTCGCCAGTGTGCCCAGATTAGAATAACATCGACCACATTTATACTCAGGTGGCTTAGATCGAATACGAACACTGGTATGTACATACAAAAAGAACATGTCCTGTAGACTACTGCTGCAACCCCTCCACTCTCAGAAAAAAATGTTATCAAACTGTGGTGGATTCCGATTAATTCACAGCTGATAATGGTTTGTTGAATAAACAGAAATGTTGAGTCAAAATAAATTAATATTTTTCCTTCAGAGTTGTTACTATCTTTTAAAAATGATGATACAATACTGTTTGTCGTGTGTTTTAACCCCGTGACCGTCATCCTGTGTTCTAAAGCATATATCTGCCTGGGAGATTATCGCCAAAATCAGCCATAAACTACTTACAAAATACATTAGCCAAGGGAGGTAACATTGTGGTCAAGTAAGCAAATAACATTAAGTGAAACGCATCTCCAAAAAATGTTATCAAACTGTGGTGGATTCCGATTAATTCACAGCTGATAATGGTTTGTTGAATAAACAGAAATGTTGAGTCAAAATAAATTAATATTTTTCCTTCAGAGTTGTTACTATCTTTTAAAAATGATGATACAATACTGTTTGTCGTGTGTTTTAACCCCGTGACCGTCATCCTGTGTTCTAAAGCATATATCTGCCTGGGAGATTATCGCCAAAATCAGCCATAAACTACTTACAAAATACATTAGCCAAGGGAGGTAACATTGTGGTCAAGTAAGCAAATAACATTAAGTGAAACGCATCTCCAAGCAAAAGAATGAAACGCAAATGTAAACGTACTAATATTTAGTGCAATGAAATAATTTGACAACACTCTGAAATTAAACCTAAACACAAACATGTCTAACTTTTTATCAAAATACCATTTGCATTTTTACAGATATACTTGTAACAGGTTTCAAATAATTGCCCATCCACCACATGCTGAAAATAAAAATATGACCGAATTGGTTACACATATTGCATCGAAATGTCCCGATTGATAGATAAGAAAAAAATAATTTAACAAACACTCCGATCCAGAGCAGATAAACATAATCCCCTCAAAACAAAATTAATGATTTTTCACCAGCTCTGGCATTGAGCTGTCAGAAAGGTGTGCGTCCCCGCTCTGGGTCTTCAAATCAGTCATTTCAATCTCGACAAACCGGGCTTTCAATTTGGACGATTTACTTTTTGAGATATCGTCCGATGGCTCGTCGTTTATTAGAATATCCGGGATAGCAAAGCGACAGTTATGCCCGGATTTGGAAATAGGTTTGGCACAGCCGTTGCGTTTTTTCACTAGAACCGCGTTAACGTATTCTTCGTCTGCAGCAAAACTACTTCCACTAATCCGGCTAAAACGGGTTTCGTCTTCATCCCAAGCGGACGAAGATTGAATCTGCTTTATTAAGCGCACAGAACTGTCCGATTTTTCATCGTCAGAACAATTTGAAAGGCTAACACACTCATCCTCGCTTGTAAAACTGGAAGGCGATCGAGGAAATCTGCGACTGTTCTGATATCGCATTAACGATTGTATAGGCGAGTCTAAGGGACTTCGGAAACGAGGATATTCTCCTACTCGTTGTGACAAGAGCTCAGACTGTTCGCCAATCCTTTCTTGGCGGAGTCCTTTCTTACTTTTCTTTTTGTGCCCATTGGCGCGATGCTTCACGGCGACTGGACTGCGTTGATCCTTGCCCTCGTTGTGCTTACAACCCCGACCAAGTCTCTTGAGATCCATCATGGATGACGTAGTGTTTTGTTCTTCTAAGAAAACTCTTGGACGCCGATGGAACCTACATCGAAGAATCCTCTTGAAAGCTCTCTGGTATTCCTTATGGGAACATGCGTATATTATGGGATTCATCAACGAGTTACAATAACCCAGCCAGAAGATGATTTGGAACAGAATGGGCGGTATGTAGCACTGCGGACAGAAGGCAGCTGGAACATAAAATAGACACACATTCAATATATGCTGGCATCTAACCAATATCCAGTAAATCCCTAGTTTTAAATCACCCATAAGTGTACTCTATCACCACCGCTATGGTATTACTATTGTTTATTGCAGCCTGCCAGAGAGATAAGACAGACATGCACAAAACACTAACAATTACACAACTATGTGGGCGGGAGAATTTAACATCACGAAAATGTCAGTTATCAAGAAATCATTATATGTATAATAAACAAATATACAAAAGATGTCGGGCTGTATTGTCCCGCGTCCTTAAATATTGTTACATTAATAACTTACTTGCGTAACGATTATTTTTGCCACAATCGTATTTCCATAAATTCATATAACAGTTCGTTGGTGCATTGTAAGTAATTCATTTTATGCGCAGAATTTGGTGTGTACATATGTTTTTATATCAATTTAGACGTTGTAACAGACTTTTCAATACCATATGTTTCACTAGGCCTATTAGTTTATTTATCATTTGGATAGAATACACAACCTACCCGTTGTTATACCGGTCTGATTTTGCAAACTTGAATTGTTGAAATAAATAAAAGAATAAATACACATTAACAGTGTATTTCAAAAATAGATTGTGTATTCTTACATGTATGTAATCAACATTCACTGAATTAATTTGTTTGTGGTCTACTTCTAATTCTTCAAATAGGTCAGATTCGAAAAGTATTTTCGAAAGTTAAGTCTGATGATGTATACGTGTAATCACACAGTTCATATGTTTTCGTAGCTCTATCAATTATTTAGTTTGACCAAAGACATAAACTGCCGCTTAGATTTGAATTGTCCCAAGCTGAATTTGTATGACGAAAACCACCATAAAAGACGCTGGCAACATATAAGACAATTACAATTAACTTATAGGACAAAAAGAGGACACCATAGTACAGCGTGTCAGACCAATTTATGTTGGAAACGACCCTAAACGGCGCTGGCAACATTGAAGACAACTACAATTCAATTATACAACAAATGGACTTCCTGACATAGATTAGCTACGGGAGCACCAGCTGGACACAGGAGGATCCCGACCAAGCTATCTGATTTGGAGCTTGCATTAAAACCGTGACGTTGGGTACCAAGACGCAGCGATTGAACAATAAAGTAACATTTTATCGTTGTTTCTTATTCTTGTTTCTCACACGTGAAACAAAAGACGGAATCTAATGACATCGCTATCTTTCTCAAAACTTATTTTGCACAAAAATATCAGTTAAACTGTATTGGCAACGGTCCATTTTTTTTCTTTCTCAGTTTGGCGAATGTCTTCACATTTAACCAGATATATCAATAATATAACTTTTTTTCCTTTATGTCGTTTACGCGGGGAGCTTTCTTCGATCATATCATACGGTAACTCGTCTATTGTCTGTGCAGCTCTACCCAATCCCAGGTGGCTTAGGTGGCGATTGTGAAAACAGCCGACCAAAACAATGCCAAATCTGGGATAATTGGTTCTGGCCTTGTGATACTCCTCGGGGATAACACTTTGTAATCAGACCGGTGTTTCTCGGCATTCCTACTTAGCGCTATGACGATGTGTAAGCAGAAAGCAAGCATTTAGTGTCAAAGCGGTTCCCTCTAACCCTACGAATCTCTGACGGAGTGGGTGAAAACATATTTGGCAAAAGCCTTCAGTGACCATCTTTATCATGAGGATAAAATGATAAATGGTCCCATCGTCTCTTGGCATATGCATAAGAATGAAGTCCATCTTTATCTGAATCACATTAATAAATCACACAAGTCCGATTAGCTTCTGTCGGAATTCAACCGGCAAATCGACGGGTCAATTGACGGGAAATATTTAGGTCAATCAAATGCGAGGGCCGATGTCCTTTATCACAGCAGAATTTAAGAGATATGCAGCATGAGAATAGCGGCTGATTGAATATTTAAACGTTTTGATGGAGCAGCCGATGTGTTGAAATATTTCGAAATGTTTGGTAAAATTTGGATTTTTACATAAAATAATGGCTGTGTTCGTCTGAAATACCACAGTTAACGGCCTTAGAGCTTAAACAAAGGAAGTATAATAATGCCCACGTGTTGTTGTTCATTTCAGTATTGACGATATACTTGGATATCTACGTCAATAAAAAGCGCCCGTAAAACAGTGAATATTTGATAACTGTTTGGTATGCAATCCGGAAGACAACTGTGACAAAGTGCAGTTATATTAGATTAATGAGGCGTAAACGAAACAAGAAGAACGTCATTTTAGTCTATACATAGATGATATATTAAACAAGATATTTCAGCGACCGAGACACAGGATGTATTAAGGGTAAAATCAATGTTTAAGAGAAAACGAGTTTAACGTTCAACATAACTTCCTATTCTCTTTCCATTCTAATTATGCATCAAGTATGAAGTTATGGATTGTCATAAAAAAAAATCAACCAATATTCCACTGACGCACACCTTGGATAGTTTATTTACGTTGCCCTGGTGCTTTCTGAGCTGAGGGGCATCACGAAACAGAATTGTTTTGGTGCCCTGTTGTGTCTTGCGTGTTGCCAGTTGCGCTTAGGGTTGTTTTCCCTAACCATTGAGTTGGCACGCCGGCATATGAGTGAAATAACGGCGCACAACCCTAATAAAATAATTACCAAACAAACAAATGTCTTACATATGCTATGTTAATCATTTTATGGCTTGTCGTTTTTAATTACTTATCAAGTCAATTGTTGTCCTTCAAATCTGAGCTCATCTCAAAACTGTATGTATATCTGCAACTTACTATAACTAACATGTCAATATGTCTGGAATGTCAGAATATATATTGAATCGTTGCGCCAAATAAATGAAGAGGCTAAAACCTATAAAAGTTTGTTTTCTATTAATCATCATAGTTGTAAATGTTACAATTGGCCCGTTTTATGTTTCGAAAGTCAAACTAGTTTCATTTTATTAAATTACTTAAATGTTAAACTTAAAACATTGGACTGGTTTGCGTTGACATTTTACGCTGAAAACAGTCCAAATACACACACGGACGCAAACCCTGTGGCAATCAGCATGCTTAACACGTTACCATTTTCGGTTTCAGTTTTTTCCAGTTTTTATAAATTTGTTGTGGCATTCAAACCCAATACAAATAAAGGATAATTCGCCCCACTGAGCTGTCTTATACTATACTAAAAGAAAATGCTTGATAAACCTTAAAACCATATGTTTACATATGGTTACATATAAAACCGCAATTAACTAAATAGAAAATTAGTATATAGGCAGCGGTTATATTTTATTTATATAGGGATTAAAAAACGTGCACACATATGACATACGACATATATACATTGTTAAAATCTATGCGAAGTTATCATAAAAACATTCAGAGCATTAAAAACCTTAGATCTAAACTTAGTAGGTGGATTTAAAATCGAATCAAAGGTTAAAACGTTCAAACCCAGAGAGCAACCCAGAGGGAAATTTAAAAAACAAAACATGACGCTCCGCATTATACTTGGTACATCTAAAAATGAAATGAAGTATATCCTCTAAAACAAAACAAGTATCACAGTTTCCATCATGATGAAGATTCATTTTAAAAAGACGTGAATTTAAAAGATTTTAAAGTATTCTATCTAAATAAATCATATGTTTTGTGAAGTTCAGCTCGTTCAGGATTCCTTTTATATCTGTGTAGACTATAAATGCTCCACACCGTGTTTTTCAATACCGTTTTGCTTTTTAAATAATATTTGATCTACAGGCCTAACTGAACAAAACATGACTATGTTCTATAACTTCCGGTAGATGTGTGTAAACGTACTAACTTCAAATCATTTGTTTTAAATCGGCTTACAGTCGGTACGTTTCTTGCGTAATTATTTATTTTACATTCAAGAAATCTTCGGTGAACGTTCTTGCTTCAAGTGATACACATGAAATTGTATTGCTGTTATACCGTTTTAATTTTGCGTCACAATATGTTTACTAACAGTTAAAGTTTGATGCACGTTCTAACTTCTATTAATTATATTATTTAACTTATTTTACCTGGCAAACGCTTTGAGTCGAGAGTTATTTTGTAGATAAGAATTTTTTTCGGTAAGTGTATTATACAATAGCGTAACGTCTTATACATTATAAGACAGAATTTGTAGTGATCAAAAAGAAGCATATATCTAATCAGTTTAACTTATTTCTAATGACTTAAACTTATTCGCACAACACCAGATCACCGACACAGAACAAACTGCTTCTAACGCAGAACAAAATGGAAACCGGTAAACGAACTTTAACATACAGAGGTGCCAAATTCTACAACGAACTACCCGCATCAATTTTAAGTCCCAGTATAAATTTTAAAACTGCTTAATTTAGGGCTTTAGAAAATGCGTAAATTCTTATAAAAGATATATTTTTTATCTAATTCATGTAAGTCTTATTTTCAGCCTTATCCTTACATATATCTTATATTCGTGAAACAATACGCAATATCTATTTATATAATAAATTTATAAGACATATTTATGCATATATCTATATATTTTACATTATCATTAATTATATAACACTATTTATGTTACTACTGCCTGTATATATTTGTGAACGTAACAGTATATGACATATTTCATGCTATTTCATATTTTACATCATAATTGATGAAATCCGCTATTTATATGTTTTAAATGTATGTGTGATTGTGTGTATGTAACAGAGCCCAATGGGAGAGCAGTGTTGACACTGAACAGGCCACCCTGTATGAATATGGTTTAATAAATAAATAAATAAATAAATAAATAAATAAATAAATAAATAAATAAATAAATAAATAAACAAATAAACATGTGGGCAAAAGATACATAAGAGGCGGATTTTTTTTTCTATAAATGGATGGTAATGATTCGATATAAACAACATTAAATCACTCACCTATTGGCAGCATGAAGAAAAACGGAAACCAGCAAAGGATAAAAACTCCAACGACAATTCCCAAGGTTTTTGCGGCTTTTTTCTCACGATTAAACTTTGCAATTTTCCCGGCTAATGTTACTCTGGAGACAGCTTTTCTACCTGAACCTTCCGAATGTTCACTTGAACTGCTGCTCTGATAAATCCCAGGCCCTGAGGCCGATTGCGCGCGTCCAGTGTGAATCCTTAAAGTTATTTCCTCATTAGCCTCGCTAACCTTGGACGTCTTTATTCCAGTGGCTAAAAATTTAGACTGTTTAATTGCCTCTCGATAAATTCTAAAATACACAACGAGAATAATAAGAAGTGGTATGTAAAATGAACCACACACAGAAAATAATACATATCCTAATTGCGTCGTGACTGTACAAATCCGTGGATCTGGATCCGGGGGCTCTTTCCATCCTATTAAAGGTCCAAGCGATATTGCTAATGATAAGATCCAAATGAACACAATACAACAGCCAGCCCTTTTCTCCGACATTATGGTCGAGTGTTGCAAAGGTCTTGTAACTCCTATATACCGGTCTAGACTTATTGCACATAAACTCATTATGGACGCTGTACAACACAAAACATCAACAGCTGCCCATATATCACAGAAGCTTTGACCGAATGGCCAGTAATCCAATACTTCTAATGTGGCTGAAAACGGTAAAACAGTGGTTCCCAAAAGCAGGTCTGCAATTGCTAAATTGACAATAAAATAATTTGTGGTGCTCCTTAAATGTGAATTAACAAACACAGCTAGTAGAACTAAAACGTTTCCACTAATCGTCATACATACTATGGTCCCTAATAGCACAGCCGCCGCAACGGCACCACCAATATCTTCCGTGGTAGTCTCATTACTTGAGTTGTATGTGGATATATTAAAATCCAGAGAAAAGTTCAAGAAATCCCCATCCATCCCATAGGCTGTTCCAAGCGAGACTCTATAAGTCTGCACCCGTTTTAAACGAGAACTATTATGAAAGGTATTCACCATGCTGCATCGTGTTGAGGACTCGTCGGTTCGCTGTACATGAACCCTCCAGGTAGCATAAACACGAGAAAACAGAACACTTATTTATTTCGTAATCCTGATAAACACTGAACAAACCACACATTAACCGATATGTTTTCTTCTTTGATCTGTCACTTCTGGTAAATCCAAAATTTCCGCTAAGTTAGCGCAAGTGGGAGGCATGATGTCCTTCTCTACCTCAGGGATCGTGTCTCATCACGGAAGAGAGAGAGACCTCCTTAAGGCAAAACTGTCCGAACCATTGATCGAGAGCCACCGGGGAGAACACATGCCTTGAGGTTTCCACGGTTCAGTCTGAAAGAGAGAGAGAGAGAGACTCGAGATTACTTTTCAAATACAACCAAGTATCTGACCAGCTCACTTTAACTGAACGAGCTATTGAGAGATCGACATCTCGTTGGATTATCTGGCGAGGAAGCTGTCGATCGGAGGCCAATATAATTGTCCTCGTCGCTTGATTAATTTCCTTTGGTGTCCAACGCTTGGCCTTTTTGTTGACATAGCATTTGAAAGTACTTAGTGATTTCCTGATGAGTGACTTTTACACATACATGCCTCTTGACCAAGGACTACGGCAAATTTCCCGCTAGGGCTTCACCACACGCCTATATTAATGTATCTCTGATAGGGTATGACGTAGACGACCCTAGTTCTTAATACATTTGAAGGTGTTAATTATTAGTTTCGGCATATAATCCCCACCAACGTTCTAATTTTTTTTTACTTTTTCCAATCATTAACCGGGACAATTATCAGCTTGGATATCCTGATAATTACTTGCGTTTATTGTTATCATGCCCGAAACACTGTAAAACTGTCATTCGATAATTTTCATCTTCTACGCGTGTATTTATCAGTGACATGCTATATCAACACAAAGTAACAATACGACCGATGGATATCAAACATCGTGTACGTTAAAGACGATAGCTCCATACGTCGGCCAAGACTATTTCACTATCACGCAGATTTTGCAAGAAGCCTTACTCTTGGAAATAGTCCGCGGCTTGGAATAAATCAATCTTCGACTAGCGCACTCCAGGCTATATTACTGTGTATTAAATACAGAGAAATGAGGGTTCGTAAAATCTCGGGGTTTGGCCAGATTAGATAATTTGATATACGGAAGTTCTATACGCCAATCGCTGTTCCAGATTGAGTGAAGTAAATTCGGCACATGCTACGAAGGATAGTAAAGATAACGCCATGTTTTCGAGAAGCGATTATTCTTAAAAATTTTCTCTCAGTTTTCGACAGAGCAATGTGGTTTACAATTAGTTAAACACTACACAACAACTAAAATAAAAGCATGACTAATTGTGTGATTTCATTGGCGTTTTAATTGTGTTCTTAATACACGTTTCTGTATACATTTTATTAACGACAGTCACTGTGAGCATTAAGTGTAGCGAAAAATCCGTAGACTATGTTGTCTGCTTTTGTCTTTTAGTTATGTTTTTAATTTAACGTTGAAATTGTATATTCCTCAGTTCCTTTGCTATTACGTCAATTAAAGTATACCAAGACAAACAATAAATGCGGCTTAAATTCAACAGCTGCTTCAAGTGGATGATCAAACAGACAAAATCGAAAGTCCGCGTGTACTTGTGTCAGACCTAAAAACAAATATTTGACATATCGCACTCATTGAACTCACATCAATGGATTTGAAATATTTTCTATTAAACGATGATATGTTGTTTAAAGTCTATTGGAACTTGGTGATGCGTAAACACGGTACTTATCAATAGAAGACGGTCTGTGATTCTGGTGATTATATTTGCTTAGACTCAATGATGGTGAATATGCCAACACACGCTCTATGTTTCGGAAAACCGCCCCAAAAGAAGTTAATTTTGTTCTAGTATTGACAAGGGATTTTATTTCAGAAATAATTTAGTCTGTGTAAATAGTGTGAAGGTCATTACAAATATTGACAGAAGAGCAGAAATCCAAATATTTGGGAGACTGTAAAACAAACGACTATTGTATATTGTTGATTTCGTCTGCGTAGAAATACTATTCGTGCTTCAACAGGGGAGTGTTAAAGATACTTCCAATTGCTGTTAATCTTAAGCATCAGCCATACTATGAGTGATGTATTAGTCTTCAACGCCATGCTCTGTGGTATTTTAATAAAATGCCTGAAGTGTGTCCAACAGTAAAAAGCGACAATAACAACCCATACAATGTCAAGTGTTCCACCCTGTGGACTAAATGTTCTGTAAATTTATGCTTCCCCAGTGCTTAATAAAGTACGATTATGCTTGAAACATACTGCCCTTTGTCAGAGGACAGTATCAGGCATATAAGCATGGCTTGTATGTTATTAAGTGTAGTATGTACCAGTTAAAGTGATCCATAACAATGGCCAAACGATTCATCCAAATTAGTCTAAATTAGTCAAACTTCATGCTAAACAGCTAACAACGATGACGTAAATGTCCGCTAACTTTTATTAAGGCATTACATTCCTTGACGTCAGTGAGTCAAATATCGGTCACATTCGGTAGGCCGAAACATTCCATGTCATGTAGGACGTAAAGAAAAGTACTGTGAAAAGGGGATTAGACGTATAGACAGCATCCACGAAAAGACCGTGGGCACTGTGTCAGTCACTGAGAAAAGTAATCAGTAATTGATCTCGGTAAAGAATCAATTCCATTTGCATCGGGTGTAAGTCCAAAGGCTGTTTCCAAATTTGAATTGAAGACTTCAGTCGTCTCTCTTTTATAATGGGCTACGAGCTTATCCGTGAACTTTCACGATTTGAGGCCATTATCACAGTAAATGCGTCTTGAAACTATACTATTGCGGACTGAACATTACTACTTTTCCAAAACCGTTGTTAAAGTAATTCATATGTTTTACAAATTGAATAAACTTTGTGATTGTTTGAAAAGCCAACATTTATTTGGTAATGGCTATTTGAGCAATCAACCCAAGCAGAATTCCAACAATAACACAGGCATTTATACAAACACAAAATAAATCAACACAGTTTTGTGGTTTGGACAAACGAATCCCAAGAGTTAATTTCTGTCAGTATTTACAATATATTGCTCTCCAACAATAACGTTATCTCTATCAACACTGGTAATGTGGGGGCAAACATTGACCGAGAAGCAGAAGTGTACACATCTTTATGACTACAATGTATAAGGGAAACCACTCGTGGGACATCATTTCTCAGATTGCTTTGAGTAGCATTAGGTAGCACATAACATAATTTGAGATATTAAAGAATTGAACTACATTGTAGGTTAATACGCTACATGGCAAAAATAGCCCAACTGTTGCCCTAATGCAGTGGAAAGTTCCAAATCTACGAACAGTCATAGACATTATCAGGCGAATCTTTTGGATTAGGACTAAATTCCTGGCAAAATTCAGGATTAAAAAAAATATATTATTGTATTATTACACCGAATATACCTTTCATTTAAGTGTATTTGCCTATATTATATTACGTTCCTCGCAGAAATTTGATCTAATGCTTTGCTGCTTGTATTCTCACATTGCGAGCTAGCCCTTAACTTTGTACAAATAAAGAACGTTATAGTGTTTATTTTAAGATATATTACCACATCATTGCATTTCTTGTCTTTGAGTTGTCACCAGCAAGTACCCCATTGCGCATCTGTTATGTTCGAAACATGGTTTGTACCGAAATTATTCAGCGCGTGTAAATTATATTAAAAAATGATCCAGACCTCAACCGATGCATTAACGTAAAACAATAACGAAAACAAATAAAAAATAACATGAGAGACGTTATTGTAGCAAGAGACACATTGTGTTTGAATGACTGATATTAACAGATGTCAAACACAGTTTTTTCTGCTTTCATTGTTAACGGGTAGCAGTTAAAGTCTGATAAAAACACTCTCAAACTCTGTCGAATTTAACATGGATACATTTATGGGGACGAAAATGATTCTTTAGCGATGTGACTGAACAGCCTACCAGAGTAAAGTGAGTAAAGCGATCAACATGTTTCAAAACAACCGTCACAAAAAAAAATCCAAGGAAGCCAAAGGTCAGTAAATATATATTGATAAATGTCACACGTCGGGTCCTTTTAAAAGGACTAGGGTTCGGCTGAATTTGTCTAACATCTTACATCATGTAAAAGTGAAGATAGAATATAAAAAATTGTTTTTCAATAAAGGATAACTACTTGTTTGTATGTTTGCAACTATTAATTTTGATTAATACACATACAATCTTCAGATAATAGCCACTTGTTCGTTGTCCGAAAGTGATTTTTGCCAGTGCTAAAGTAAACATGGTAGTGAATAGACCTCAAATATATTAACTTAAATGTAGTACGAGTATAAACTGTTCCTTCCTTCGCCCTTATGTCAGGGATTCTGTTACACTAAGCAGACAGAGAGCTTTGACGTGACGCCGAACTTTAGGTTAGTTCAATTGTATGACGCCGTGCCAGCACAATTGGCGAAGGAAACAACCCAAAACGACACTGGCAATTCCCAATACACAACATGACATCAACAAGACGAAACACAGGACACACATTGGCTTTCTGATGCCCCTTGGCTCAGAGGACACCATGGCACAAGAAGCTCCCGCCAACCACCTTCCGAAGGGACTTCCATGCCGTGGCTCAGTTGATGGAGCAGTTGACTGCGTCGTTTGTATGTGACTAAAATAAATACAGGAGTAATCAATTCTACGGGTTCGAATTCTAGCATAATAAAGCTTTGCAAACATTAAACAAAATTAAAAAGTATTATTTGTGTTAAAAACAAATAATTCAGGTCATACCGGAAGGCCTTCTGTTTATTGATTTTTATACCAAGCCGGTTTAATGACCTATTTGTACACATCCGCGGCACACTCGTTCACTTGACCGGAGTGGTCCTACATATATTTAGTGACATATCTTTTCCAAAAAAACTTACCATTATGTATTTATGGCTATTCAAAACACTGTAGCAAGAAAAATATAAAAAATAACATAGAGACGTACGTCGGCTTGTATAGAAGAAAATAAATAAAAATTACTGCCTAAGCCAACTTAATTCTGGTGTGATGAACAAATGTTTACAAGGAATGAATTTTCCGTTATTTGGGCTATGTTAACATTGTTTGTGAAGACAAACACTGCGGAGACAAGTGCAAACATATTACATTATATAACACGATATAATGTGATAACGTCCTCCAACAGTAACGCTGTCAGTTAAAGTAGCATAATCTAGATTAGCAGTTATCATACGCTAAAGTAAATATAAAATACGATTTGAATTACTAAAGAAAATCCAGGAAGTGGCAGTAATGTTGCCAATGAGTCTGACTGAGCCAAACATCTTTATGTAGCTTATTCCGCACATTATCGATGGACAATGCCAACAAAACAAAGGAGAGAATACTACAAAATACGCCACTGAAGCCAAATACACATTTTGCATGAATCCTGCAGTATTGCGTCAAAGCGATAACGATGTGTTATGTCTAGTCTAGTGAAAGAACCAAGACATGAGCCGGAAGACACTGATGATATTCCATTATATTCGATTTCATCAATTTATGTTAACCCTTTACGGTTCGTTTTATAAAGACAACTGTTGATTCTATCAGAGAAAATGGCCCGCAGGCAGTTTTGCGTGAAACTAACAGACTTGGCAGCTCAAACAAAACACAGATTATCTTCACGGTGGTGGGTCAAGTGCCCAAGAAACCAATAAAAACATTTATGTACACGGAAATTTCTGCAAACTGTTTGAAAACCCATGAATTATTAACACAACTAGAGTTTGCGTCTAATTGCGTAAATTTGGACGACAGCCATCTTACCGCATTTTAGTTCGATGGTTATTGATGAAGTAGTATATACAAATTTATTGTAACAAAAACACAACAACTAAGATGGATTTTTAACTTCTGGGTATATTTTAACCCATTATAGTCTTCATGTTTTTGTTATGTACCTAGCTTCTAAATACCGCTTAAACGAGAAATTTAATATAAATGAGAGCGTGCAATGTGAAATAGTCGTGAACAATGAAATATAACACAAAAAAGTGCCATTTATGGGTTATTTATCACAGCTCATAATGTGTGATTCCAGAATGAGGATATGTGAACATTGGATGTAAACACACGAATAGTTTATAAGATAACGTTTTAACACAAATAAGGGTTGATTCATACGTAACTTTTCAATAGATAGTAGCAGTGTTTCCATGCGGTTATAGCACACAAACGTGGTAAAAACACAAACTATGTGTATGCTGGTGCTTCAGTTCTTTATGTGCGCGCTCTTTAATGACAATAGCGTGTTCCTCTACTACGCTTCGAATCGGCCACATTAAAACCTAATAAACGTGTGGAATATTACGAAACAGTTCAAATAGGAATCCGTAGCACGGTCGATTATTGCAATGCAAAGCGAAAGGCTTTGAAGCATCGAGGTCATAAGGTGCATCCGAGTGTAGTTAGGCTGTGACCGATTGAATATCAACGTAATCAAATGCCAAATGATAAAATAAAAATATCAATTATCCTTGCAGCCTCGTCTGCACAGTTCTTGACCTTTGACCCTCAACGAACAGGATGTTCAATGCATGATTTGTTTTTAACTTTAGTTGATGCTTACGCAGTTTCAATGATACTAGAAGAACGCAACCAATCGAAAGAAGAAGTTGGCCAATGGGCTAAATTTTGTAAAGTCAAAATAACTTTAACAAATGTTTGGAAGGTCGGATACATCAAGTTTATAAACTTTCTGTTATATAGGAACAAATCGCATACTAACAGTAAAACCTTCAAAATGTCCAACACATTCCACTGGAGGCGGACATTATATTCCCAGCCTTTTTGCAAATCAATTAATTTGATAGTATCGACGAAAGCTCAAATCTGGCAACTATATGCGGTTTTCTGCCATGCACCAAATACTAATTGTCATGTTCAGTTGAAATTATTGCAACTTAAACGGTTTTTAAACTTGTTACAAGCGGCTTTCAGACTATTGCATAATATCATTGTCAATAGTGTAATCAGTGTAATCAATACATACGAGTACTTGTATGTAAAATTTAACTTCTGCCATTTATATAAAAAAAAGAACAATCTAGTAAATAAAGATGGTGATGGTCTATCAGTGAAATATCAACAAAAAATTTGCAATTTTTTGGCAAGTTAAACAAATTCAGGTCAGTTAACCTTGACAGATTTGTGTAGTGTCACATTTGGCCGACTTTTAATTTCAGGTGATATCGCTTAAACAAGAGGATCGAAAGTGATTTCCACAGTGTGTGTTGCAAAAAAAATCCAGGCATTCATGAGCTTCACGATTGTATAATAGGCTGTTTTTACTAAGTGAAAAAGTATGTCAAGATCTGAACAAGCATTCAATGAAATGGAACATAGATTAGATGCTAAGTCAAATGAACTCCCTGACACCTATAAACCTAATTTAATAGCGTTTGTTTATTTCTTTGTTAGATAGGGCTTTTAGGCTGTACGTGATGGTGACTTGAGTCCAAAACATTATAGGTATATTATTTATACATACGCTAAAATATTCTATGTAGGCAAATTAGTCTATAACCCAGACATTAGCACTAAGTCTGCCAACAAGTCTGGGAATGATGTTTCCTCATCAGCATGATCTCTCATAGATCAACACATTTCTCACCGTAAAGAAAATGTTCCTAAAGTGGCCAATTTAGTGTAAAGTGTCTACGAGAGATTCACACGTCAACAATTATTCAGTGTGTATCCCCAATTTTCGTAAAATATCCAGAATGCTCGTGTGATGTTTATCGATCAATATACTCGCAACACAACGGGAACAAAAAATCCTGCAAAAAGTCCAGTGAAGCGAGCAACACATTCTGCTTGAAATCCCTGTGGTGTGTTTACAAAGCAATAAAGATGTGTGCCGTCGCGTGAAAACAGGAAGACAGGCGCCCGAAGACACCGATCGCATCCCAACTGACTCGTTTCAAGGAATTCACATAAACCATTCAAGGTCCTTTTTATAACAATAACTGTTCATTGTATCTAAGAAAACGGTCTCCAGGCAGTTCTACCGCCAACAAACAGATTTTTAGACTCAAACAAAACACAGATAATTGTTACGGATATGAGTCAATTGCCTTGAAAAAAACTGTTCACTGAACGTTACACTGCATAGACTGAGTTTCAATATCAAGATTTCACATTTTGTAAATAATATTAAATCATTTTATAAAAGACAGAAAGATTATAGGACGAATTCTGCGTTAATTAACACGCTGAGCATTAATAACACCAGTATCAATAAAAACGAAAATTGGCAGCGTGAGCCGATCATAACAAAGACATCAGACAAAAATAATATACTATGCTTTTAACAAATGAAAAAGGAGTGTGGTAGGTGGGTAATTGTCGATATAAATTATACCATAAATGCCACAGTCCCAATTATAGCTGACAATGGTTACTTTTTACAATTGAAGAATTTCAGTTGCAAATTTTATTTACATACATGCGCGTCCTTTAACGGAGGTTGTCGCATTCCTCTATAGCTTTTTGAATGGAATAATTTGGTTGCTGAAAGAGCTTATAACACAACTGTTTTTAAACCGACTGAAATTCTCAAGTGAAACACCTTAACTTGTATTTGCATGGAGGCGAATGGATAGTTAAAGAACTCGCCATTCTGTTGTATGTTGTTAACATTTCCGGTTTCCAGTGTGTTAATTAATCTGCCAGTTTTTAAAAGCCTTCTTAGATGTCAGAGTTCATGTCTGTTGCACTACTGAATCCAGGAGATAGTTACCTTTGCGTAGTGGATGGGTACGGTTTTTTCTAAGTGCAATGTTTTGGCGCGGTAAACATGGCGACTCGACAAACTGGGCTAGCGGGTGGTTGTGCTGGAGGCTCCTGTGCCCTGATGTTCTCCCCACTAAGGTGCACCTGAAAGCCAATTTGTTGTGGTGTCACACTCTTAAAAACGAAGTGTTAAATAAGTGCGCGAGCAGTGACTGCTCTTGGAGTGTTCAACTGACACTTTATAAAGTGTTACGTTTTAAGTGTTACCGTACTTCAGCACTTGATTAAGAGTTGATGGTGAAACACTTAGGATCTTGAAATTATAACATTTTAGGGTTGTAATAACTTTTCCAGCACTCATAGAAGGGTTGAAATTCCGACCCAGAGCTACGAACGTCTCTTCTGTTAAAACCCTTTAAAATGTCACTTAAATTTGAAATAGTTCTGTACATGCACTGCGGTGTCGTCTGTGATGCCAGTGAAATTGAGAGCGGTTCCTTCGCCCATAGTGCTAGCACGGTGTCACATGAGTGAACTATTAACTGAAAAACTGTGGTGTTAATTACACTGTTTGTCTGTGCGAGCTTCCCCTGAAGACAAGATGTCACATCATAGAAGTACTGCATTATGACTGCGTAAGCGGCAAGCTACAGAGGATTAAGGTTGAATTCATGTACCCAATATACTTGCGAAATAAGAAGGTAAATAAACAGGAAGTAGCATGATTTTTTCGATATACGTTCCAACGGACTACCTTAGAGCAATATCGATTAATCAGTAATTCTGTGTATTTGGGTATCGGTAGGCGTACAATTGAGTACCGCTCATTACCAGTTTATTTAAGAAAAAAAATGTATTTTGTCTGTTGAGAAATGTAGGCTAGGAATGTTAACGCGATATCATTGATTTAATCCACTTATTAAAAAACAATCAGCAAACGCTAAATAAAATTTGAGATGAGGCAAACAGAAAGCTGAGTAGAAAGGGGACTAGGTGCGTATTCAACTATAGACGTTGAAAACATTGTCATTTTAATATCGATTCACCTATTCTACAGTCCTTGATTCATCTGTCTGTATATACATATATACTATAAGACTAGACACAAATCTCAACAAACATTACTTTGCACGTTTCATTCCCTTGAAGTTGATAATTACGCGATGGTTGCATTTCCCCTACTGATTATAAACAAATGAATGAGTGAATGGAATTTTACTGTATAGCAGTCTTTATGAAAATCTCAAAACTGGAATCGGATGTTATACCTGTAATCAACCCTGGCTTCTGCATGCTTCTGAAAGAAAAGTGGTTCTACCTTTCCCATCCAATAAAGTAACTTAACAGGTCTTCTTCAAGCCTTAGTTCGATTTAAAGTGTTGTTCTTAGTCAATTTCTTTTTCAGTCGTCCGATATACCTAAGACGGTTGCAGGGCCGTATATGAACAAAACAAAACAAAGCCTAAGTATGTTCCCTTCCAAAATCAATAGCCAGCGTGAAGACTAACTCTTTCGCACTTGGTCTATTCTTCGCTCGTCAGAATTCGTGCATCGCGACCTCGTGGAGTTTACTTTCTAATAAGATGAAGTAATAATTAATTACTGCATGACATAACCATATAAACTGGACCTATCTTGATTGTTGGTGCGTAACGCCGTGCTCAAGGGTATTTATATGACGGCGCTGTATGCCAACAGTAGACAGCGACTAACACATAAATTGTGTAGTAACTTTAATGTTTTGCTGTTGGAAAGATAATGTTCCTCCAGTGATAAGTACGACAGCATGAATACAATCTGAAAAAATACTGCACTTCATTAGTCCTTTAAATCTTTAGACGGTGGGGATTGTTTTGTAAGCTATTATCCCGAAACTTTTTTGAAAACTTGCTAATATTTGAAAATATAATACGAATGAGAGATAATCATACACCGTTAAAAACTATTGATTCAAATCCCGAACGGTTGCTCTAAGAAAGAAACAATCTTCTTACACCAATACAACGTATGAAACGAACCATACGTGACATACACATGTATAAAAAACACAAAAAGCATACAATAGGTAGGCAGTAGCGCAATCTTCCTAAAATAGAACAAAACAGCAACCAATTAAGCGGCGGGGAAAATGTCCATCTTTCACAATATAAAGAGGCTTCTTGCGATAACCAGACGTTACTCTACCGATGCATGACATCAAGTTAAGAAGCATTTGAACAAACAGTATTAACAAAACCCCAATATAACCAGCACCACCACCTGCTATGGAAACGTCAAGAATCACAATTGTTGCGCAGGTAATCAAAGGGTATAGCGCATGTCTTTTATTTTAATTAGTACAAATTTTATTCCACAACTGTACTGTAGGCTACTGTAATTTTGTGCTGAATACTATTTCCCCATGACCCAGTTTAAAATTAATTTGCTTAATAAGAGTCTCTCATTAGTATTTCCATGGATTTAACCGAGACATTGACTTCGTACATCGCAAATTTGTTTGCCAGATCCGCATGTCATGATATTATATCAAAAGAAGCAACAAAAAAAGTATTTCAATTGTTTTTTTGCTTTGGTACAAATAGGTTTTTCCTCCCCAGTTTTTATTGTTGTTGTTGATTATGATAACGGGCGTAGCATAGGACGGATTAAGTCAGACTCCTACATTCCACATAATGCATCCCTTTTGACTTCCACTCCAATGGATTTTGTTGGTCACTGATAGAATAACGTTGCTAAATGGCGCAACTTTCGATCGAGTCAGGTAGGGTGATAAGTATGCTTCTGTGCGAGACGCATCACATGAAATCACCCGAATTAGATTCATGGTAATTTATTGCCGACATTGCCCTGTCGAGTCTGATTTTTAACAGGTGTCCAATTATCACCCCAAGATTATACGTATTGTTGCCCATATTGCCGGTATGCTCCGTACGCAATGTTACAAATGTAGCTCTTTAAACAAAAATTCACAATTCCAAACATTTTCCTGGATAAAATTGCCAAGAATTATCCTGAATTTGTATTTTTGAAATGATTAATGGACAATGATATTTTCCGAAGGATAAATAATATCTACAAGCGCTTTTTTTTGGAGAAGTAATCCATAGTGAATGAATACAACCAATCGAACTGTCAAACACTATCCACTGATGTTGGACATCCTTTTTACAAATCAATTAACTTTATAGAATTGACGATAGCTAAAATCTGGAGACTGGCACGGTTATCTATCTGGCACCAAATATTAAATGTTATGTTTTGAAGAAATCACATCTGACATTAACCCTGTATTTAATTGCTTTTCACAGGCTCATATGGACTCCAGGAGAAAGCCCGTGTTGAAGGTTTAACCATCAACAGTCGACAATAATCTTGAACGTATTCCCTTTAACACGTTCATGTGTAATTTCAGTGTCAAATTAAGCATAGGATTTTTGTGTTTGAGAATCCAGTGTGTTTGAGCAGCATGGATCCAGATTATAGTCTTCATATGCTTTATTTCGTATTTCGCGCTGGCACCTTGTAGTTTATGTATTTAGAACTTTGATTGAATTGATGGTTCATAAATCTGCAATGGTTTTAGTAGTTATACCCAAAGCAATGTTATACCCAATTTTTCCCTGAATAATATTTCAACCATATTGTACAAACTTTCAGAAATAAAAATTTATCAAATACAAAGTAAGATCTGAGAAAGTTAAACAATGTTTTATTTAATTTAACACCACACGTTCAACCTACAAGATTTATACGAAGCATTTGAAATACCAACAAGCTTCGATCGAGTTTTATTCAAATTTTAACAACTTATAAGATTAAATGATTTTTTTTTTTATTTGACTGGTGTTTAACGTCGTATTCAAAGATATTTCACTTATATGACGAGTCTGACGTTACCAGTGGAAAACCCGAAAGAAACGTAAAAACCTCCGTTCATCTCAGCAGACAAACGAAAACTTCCTTAACGTACCTTAGGAAGTGCAGTGGATTTTAACCTATACTGAGTACGCTTAAAATGAAGGGTAGTCGGCAGCGCAAAAAGGAGGACAGCTTGCTGGAAACAAACATCCTTCATAACAAAATAATTGGTGATAATGTTTTACATCAACACTTGAACGCTTTGATTCTTATTCAAGTAGAATCAATACATAGCCTCACTTTCTGTGAGGGTTATTGTTTGATTTACATGGCTTCTACGCCGTTTTAAAGATTTTTTCCCTTATGGTATGGAGGTGCATTCTAACAGTGGCATTAACGCAACCAAAACTATGTAGCCAATTCAAGTGGTACCTTTGTCGTAATATTCCCTTAGAGCTAAGAAGGACAGCATGGTTTTAACATGTGAAACATTTTGTCATCCGCCTGATGTCAAAGTGTTGATGATGGATTATAATACCATTGTCGTCAAACCACAATGAGAACAAGCAAGATAGTCGTATGGGATCCTCATAAAAAAGTTCAGCGACCAAACCATCGCACCAAGTGACGACTTCACAGACGCATCATATATAATAGTTTTGAAAATTCATTTGGTAAATTCACTAATACACAACGATGCCTAAACATGCATGTTTTCGAGTGACTATCACTTTTCCCCATATCTAGATAAACCGGTATTTAAAACAAAACCTTTATACATTATACGGTTAGGACGATCGCCAGAAGCTATTTGTCTTTTTGAAACATTTCTTTTTTATCGATGCTCACCTGGGTCGATATCTGTAGGGACTGTAATTTAAGCATAATTGATTATGTACGGAAGGGTTTACACTATTGTGTGTAGAAATAACGTCACGCATCCTGTCCTTGACCTTCGTATAATATTCTATTTGGACTAAGTGAAAAAGTGTGTCAAGACCTGAACAAATATTCACTGCAATCGAGCACTGGTTGGATGCTAAAAGTCAAATGGAGTCTACACTTGACGTGGTTGTGGCTGTCTCTGAAGATTTTTAGATATTGAAGCCACTGAAGCGAAGCCCCATTCTTCATTAAATCCGGTTAAGGGAAGTTATTTTCAGATTATTCATGCTGTCAAATTTTGGACCAGAGGCGCATTACTTTTTCAACGGTGATTTCATGTGAATTCAAATTGTGTGGTTGTGTTTATAGAGTGGCTGTCTGCTGTTGGAATAAATCGCCTTCACATAAGTGAAATACTCGTTAAACACTAATTAATCAACTTGTAATATGATCACAAAGCAATAATCATCCATGTTATCCAGTGCAAGAATGAAAATTAGGCACCTTGAGGCACCAATCGCATCCCCTTATCTTTGATTTTAGAAATTCCTTTTTACCCATTACGGCTTGTTTATAAGGATACTTGGTAATTCTATCGTACAAAAAAATCCTTAGATAAAAACTCACAAACTTGGCAGCTTGGACAACATATATTAACAGTTCTACATTCACTATATTATTATAAAAATGAGAGTGTGCTTCTTCCAATAATCCGAACAACATGAAGCATTAGGCGATATGAATATATGCCGTGATTTGTCAAGGGCATTTTAATATGATGACTGCCTATTTTCCACACAATTTCTGCAAAACTTTCAAAGCGAGTCTAACAGGGAGCGCTAGTGTGTAAATTAACACCAATCTTATTCACAGCATCCAATGCTAATATAAATCATGTACAACCGCTGATTGCTTTCTATAGTTACTGCCAGGTGTTAAACACTATGTATATACATTTCAGGAGAGAGTTTTCATTAGATAACGTTCGGACACATTTTATTCTCAGTAGGTTTCTCCATGTTGAAGTGTAGAAAGTAACGCCGTTTTCAAACGCGCCAAGGCCATAAAATAATTACTTACAGAATTTGTTAATAAAGTAATTAGCGGGTGTACGTGTGCAACTGTTGCTTTTGTTTATTACATTGCCCTGTATTCCATTCATGAGCGAGTGGTTGAGCGGAGCTTCCTGCCAGTTAGTTTTATCTCAGCTAAGGGGCATGAGGAAGCGGGTTTGTTGTGGCGTCCTGTTTTGAATCATGTCCTTGTCCCGTAATGTCTGTGTCTTTTGCCTGTGTCGTTGAATGTGTTTTACTTCATCCTTTGGGCTGACAGGTCGTCATATGATTGAAATAACATTTTGTACAGCATCAAACCACAATAAACAAACAGGCAATATATTTCAGAAATACACACATCTATGCGTCTGGTGTCTTCACCAATGTTCTGTTACTGAATAATCCCTTGTTCATATTTAAATATAAATCAGTGCGTTCTTCAATGAAAGTCTTTTTAGTTTTTTAAAACGTGTGAAGGTCAGGCGTTTAGACAAAGCGTTAAAAAATAAAACTCTGACTATAAGCGAATGTGCATGTTTGTCAGTTGCTTTGTTTTTGCATTTATGTATATGCCTAGGTGGATTCATACAAGCTTATGAGTGTAGCGATTAGCATTTCGCCCATAACTTTGTAAGTTTTCAACCTAAATTATTTATCACTATTTAAATGTGATATTTTATCAATATTTTTTCGGACAACTGCTCAAACACAGAGGTCAGTGGAAATCAGGACAACAATTTCTAAAAACAATAGAAAACCGACGAATCAACTAATTTGCCTCGTTGTTAAGGCATTTCGTAGGCGTCTAATCCCAAAAAGAAATCAGTAAAATATCAAAAATCCACCAAGGCATCATGCGTTATATACAGACGATTTTTCACTCCTAACCTGAATGGAAAGGGCGACTACGGGCAGAAGGCAAAGGACATCGCCTTTCAATTAGGAAAAAGGGCAATCGCCAAAAAGTTTGAAATTGAAAATGACACATCAATATGATATAAATGATCATCATGATATATCATATACTGTGGTATAATTATTTACTGGCAACATTTGTTTTACTGATTTCCATTTTGGAAAGTTTAATAATGGTGGACAATGCAGAGGTGTCACCATGTTGGCAGCAGATTAAGAAGTACGAAAATATTAATTTTCACAATATTTAACATTTTGTCCAAATGGAGAAAGTAGAGCAATCACGTGATCACGGCTAAAGGGATGTTATATACTTGCTTTGGAAGACAACGCCCACCCAGTATACTGCATGCTTTTCAACTTAAAAATAAAATAACAGTAAACACTGAATCTGTTAGTTTGTGCCCCGCTAGATTTGGCAGGTGATAGGCTGTATTCTCCAATGGTTGAGGAAAAAAACATACATTCGCATAAAGGATGTTCTTGGAAATAAGAGGCCAATCATCAACTAATAATATTTTAATTATGTTATAAGTTTATTTTCAATTAAAATGAATGACATATGATCCCTTGGATGGCTTTACATATACCAGAGGAATTATACACCCTCCGATATGGGATACACCAGACAAGGTAAACATGAATATATTTTGCTATAATTGTTTTTACAAGTTAGAGAATAGTGATCGTACACATATACGAAAATAATCCATTCTCTTTTACAAAAGTTTAAGCATTTGAAACTATAGACGAATCGGATTGAATGTGATGAAAGACGAACTGTAGCGGCGTATTCATATCAGAAACATTCAAAACGAAGATGAACACAGTGACACGATGCTCTAATAAGTGAGGGTACCGAATAGGCAGACATTCGGTCAGCCATTCAGACTGCAGTATGCAACTAAGTTAGGGTTTTAATTTGATGAAAGTAAAGCGTTATGCGTATTATATGTTGAATAATGACATCAAATTTGAATATAATGCTTTCAATATTTCAGAAGTTAGAGCACGGAATAGCAACACGAACTATCGACTTTTCAGCATGAAAATAAGTAATGGATGTGATGGGAGTCCAATATGATTGACAATAAATCTGAATGCAATCCAAGCAGTCAATTCAAAATAAAAATTATAGCACGGAATCGGAAAAAGACGGACGACCAATCAGAATCTGACAATTTTATTTCAGAGGGAATTTGGACCATTATGACAACTCTGTAAAATAAACGGGCTACAATTATGTTATTTTGATCTCTGTGCAAAGCAGTGCTTGTTGAAGTTATAATATGTTGTTACGATAGCTGTTCTCACATAAACATAAACTGTTAACAAATGATAATAGGAAAATTCCAACACATTTATTATACGCTTTTATTGAGAAAAACCAATACAATAGAGACAACTGGATGCACAATATCCACAATTTTTGTGTGGAGGATAAACGCCTCAAGGAGTTAATTTCATGTGGTTTTCGCAAAAGATTACATTCCACGAATTATTTAGTATTTGCCAACACAGTTAATATGAGGACAAATATTGACTAAGGAACGAACACGCAAACATACGTTCTAAGTGACTCGATAAAGATCAGTTTCTGTAGTTTGCCGGAACAATTGGCGTCAGATATTTTGTGCTACTCAAAGAAGAAACTGAGCTTAATCCGATCTCAGATATTCACTGGCAAACATGATTTAAAGCTGTACTAAAAAGGTTACCAGATTCCCTGTATCGTCATGACAATTACTGGTCCCACGTCTCTAATTACTTTGCACGCTTAACACACGTCAACCTCAACAGCTGAAACACCCAGGCACCCATTAATTAAACACTGACGTCTTTGGTTAAGCAATGCTTGATAATCTTAAGGACATTCAAGGTGCCAAAAAGTCTGGGAATAATGAGATAAAATAGCCTGGATGACTTCTGTAATGTCTGTCCATGTACAAACATACAAGACTACGCGAAATAAAATTAAAAAAAAGAAGCCATTGTAACGAGATTCGTATTCTGCTTGACAAACCGACAGTGTGTTTACAAAGCAATAAAGGTGTTGGTTGTCCGATGAATTGATGACAAGACAAGCGCCCGAAGATACGTATTATCAGGGACAAGATTCAGTGTTCATAAAACCACATTAACCCTTTACTTTTCATATTACAAGGACAGCAGCTGTTCGTACAGTAGAGCAGGACAGACAGTAAAACAATATATTGACAGTAAAGCAATATATTGATAGCTTTGGCCGCTAAAACATAACACAGAATCCTTACGGCTATGGGCCAGTTACCTAGAAAACCGTTTGCAACCT
This sequence comes from Katharina tunicata, assembly GCA_032466195.1. NCBI lineage: Eukaryota > Metazoa > Mollusca > Polyplacophora > Chitonida > Mopaliidae > Katharina > Katharina tunicata. The sequence goes on along the minus strand of JAVFBZ010157826.1, from coordinate 5,856 downwards.
TTCTGCACTGAACGGAATAAATGTGCCAGCATGATAAAACTCATCGTTTAGACTAAAAGTATTCCTTGATATGACAACGCTCTTGAAAATGATTTTCTTTACCGCATTTTATGATCGGCTACATGAGCGGTCTAAAGTAAAGACAATCAGTGTTGATTAAAGTGACAAACAATCAGTTGTTCAACACAAAGAAACGTTTGACAGTGTGTAATGTGAATCGGGCATACATACATATTATAAACAGGAATATATTGAACTTAAAAAAAACATACATCTGTGTTGTTGGCAAATGTTTTGCTTTGAATGTCAGATTCTGGAACGTCAAAATGCAAAATAACACCTATCTTACCTGGATACAAATTCGCTAGTTCTACCGTGAGCCTCTGTAGCTCAGTCGGTTAGAGTGTTGGCCCTGCTAGCCAGAGACCCGAGTTCGAATCCCGGCGGAGGCAAGCAAAATTTTCTTTCTATACATTTATGCAAAAATATAAAAGTTCCACAGTTATGTACTTAACAATGTTCACCCGTGAATACCCTCTATATGAACAAGCAGGTGATACACAATATGTGCACAGAGTATACCCGGTATAGCCGCGGTTACACGGAAAAAAAATTGGTCGGCCGGCTCTGATCCGGATTAGTTTTTGGTTTGCGTATACACGACATAAAAACAGTTGGACTAAATCTGATCCGGGCCGGATTAAAAAAGTCCGCCCTTTTCGACCCATCAAATTTGATGGGTAAACAATAATCCACATCAGTTAATTCACCTAAAGTTGGCGTTCTTGGAATGCCGTGACGTTCTAATGGAATGCCTGGTGCATTTCCCTACAACTCTTTGAATGTAATAATTGCGAAAAGGCCGATTACTTTGAAACATGACTCACTTAAACAAAATTATATCTGAAATCGTTTTCCACAGACAGAAAGAAGTCCTGCTGTTTACGTATTCTGTGTCATTTCACTATAGATATATAAAACCCAGTGTTAACAATTAATTTATTTAATCCCTGTACTAAAAATCAATTTCATATTAATCTCTCCGTTGCACAAAATAATCAAAACTAAGCTGGGAAATGTTAGCGTTACATCTGTTTCTGTTAGTGATATATCTGTGATCTATCGGCTGTGTTTTTTATAAACAATTTTCAAATAATTAAAAATAAATCAGCAAAATGTCAAACGCTTGTGGCACCATGCTTTTGACAGACAAGTTCTTACAAATCAATAAACTGAATAGAACTGGCGAGTAAAGACAGCTAGAAAAGCACCTGAAAAAAAGAACAATCGTAAAGTCATTCGGCAAGTACAACAGTCATGATAAGTTAAGGGTCGTTGATCATAGGCGTACACATTTAGGCTCCCGAATTTATAAAAATGCATGCAATTGAGATAAATGGAATGCCCTATGCGTTTTCGCGTGTCAGCGTTTGCAATGCTGGTTTGGACTTAAATAATGCAATAATGGATTATACTGCATTCGGCATCTTCTACTGAATAGCAGACTGAAAACAGGAAATTACATTCACTTCAGAGGATAGAGACCAATTACGTCATCATTGATTAAAGAGTAATTAATATAATTGATTAGGAAGAGAACGCCAACGCACCATATGGCATGAGCTACGAAATCATGAATAAAAATAAACGGGAGTTGAACAATGCCAATAAATACGTGAAAAACATAATTTATAAGTTATATGTAGTAAATCATAGCGAGGACAGAGTTCGCGTCTCCTGTCGAGTAAACCTCAATCGGGTGGTGTACTTCTGTCGACAAGTAGAGGTCATTTTTTTGACGAGAAGAAAAATCCGGAATGGTAAGAAGTCTTTCTTTCATCCTTGACGTGGATGTATGGGTTTCCTGATTTAAAAAACAAAACAACAACAACAACACATGTTTCTCAGATTATAATTTCACAACCATTACGTTCTTGGTGACAACATTTGCTTTACTAGTGGATTTTAGATAGTAAAAATAATTGAAGATACTGGGGTCATCATCACCCACTCCAAGGCAAACTGAAAAACAGGATACAAAATGAGTACAAATAAACGTGTTAACAAGGCGTCAGAGATACAGCTGTACGCTAACAGTCTAAATCATATCGATTCCACACAACTGCACAGTCCTTGACTCTTTTGACCGGTAGATATACTGTGATTGTTTGTTTGATTGGATTTTTACGCTGTGCTCAAGGCTATGTCACTTGTATGACGGCGTGCCAGGCCAATCGGTAAAGGAAACTACCGTAAACGTCATTGGCAACCTCTTAGCTCAAAGAGCACCAGGACACACGAGGCTCCCCCCAACCACCCGAGTGAGGTGTACCAAACATTACCCGTATAAAGTTTATCCCCTGAAGACTTTAATTACAAAAATATATCAGTTTTATCCTACAGACTAGAGTGAAATTTAGAACTGTGTTCTTTAGAAATTTAATCAGCCCTGGTTTCTTAATAGTGTACCAAAAAAATATGTAGTTGGTACTACCTTGTTGTTTTGTTAATTTGTTTGAATCATACATAACGATTCATGTGCTCACTTCAGGCTTAATTCAGTTTAAGCCTGATATTCCAAAACGTTTACACGTCTACGTCATGCGGTCGTAATATTTAAAGCTTGTACGCAGTCACAGTTTATACGTTTTATTTAATGGAAACCTTAAGTAATCACTATGTGTGCAAGGCTTTGTAACAAAATACGGAACAGCGTCAAAGTGACAAATAGAATTCCAAATATGTCACACTGACACGGGGAGCCATGGTTACCTTTTTAATAGAATAATCAAGACACCGGTAAATTGTTAAGTACTTTTAATTACGTCTTAAAGGGTGATTATTATACAAATACGTTCTAAACCACGTAGAAAAAAGACGCCATCAAATGTAACGATGCATTCTTTCAAACACTCTTCACACCACGCTTTCGTATTCTGTTCTTTCCGTACGCACCGGAAAGGTAATCACATTAAGTGGTATGAATTCGATTTTACATAACGTGATCACCCTTCAGATACATAATCTGAAGTGTCCAATATAGGAATGCAATTGTTTTATAAGAGGTTGGCATATTTACATTGTAATGCATTGCGAATCGCATGGCATTTCTTCAGTTTACAGAAGGACAGTACCTTTTTTATGTAGTGCAGTATGAGGATGGATAGCATGTTGAAATACAAAATAACTTTCCTTCAAGTTATTCACTTCCATATCCATGCTTTTAATAACAATGTGTTGGACAAACATTTGAAGCCAGATTTGGTCTGTCATTAGCTACCATAATGTCGTTAAAAGTGGGGTTTCGCGAATGCACAATTTAGAAATTAACATTACGAATCAACTAGGCGTTTATATGTATATGTGGGTCCCAATACTGGAGGCAATATTTGTTTTATTAAGAATATGTTTTTATTACGATGTATTCAGTGTACAATCTATGCATTTGATGACTAAAGAAATATGCACCTTTTGCTGGGAAAATGTGGTACATTTTCCTGTTACGCTGCAATTTAAAAACCGCCCAGTTCTTCGCAAGACAAAATTCTGCCCTCCCTCACTCCCGCTCTCAATTTATTTTAAAGAATCCGTAACGTACACATGTGTCAAACAGTAAAGCCACACACTATGTAGGAAGTAGGCCAATCACCACAAAGCGAACAAAACAGAAACTAATTAATCCTCGGAAAATGTTTCTATTCAAAAATGTAAAGAGCTGTCGTGCAAAGACCTGGTTATTCATGACGTCAGTGCACTGATGTGTGCAATTAAACGAAGAAGACATTGAAAAGGATCAATTAATGTATTAAAATAGCCGATATAATCAAAACCAAGTACAGTACATCCTGCAGAGAATTCAAGGATATTTTATTTATACAACAGCGGTATATTATATTCCAACGGTAGGCAGCTACTTCAAACCAACCAGATAATAGATAAACCAGACAAGCTAATTCAAGTAGTAGGTGCGTTGGAAAAATAATGTTCCTCTCTGCTATGTATGGCAGCATGAATGTAAGATAGAAACCTGCTGCACTTAACCCGAGGGCTGGCTCTATGCTATATACCTGGTATCCTCGTTATTTACCCCACAATCACACATTGCCAACCGTTTGAACTCAACAGCATGTGACTATATTGGTAACTGAGAAGATGAAGCGCAACTTGCTAGCCTGCCACGTTATGATAGCAATCACAATAAATCAGTCTAGTCAGACAATGCTTTTAGTTACTTGCCAACATACTCAGATTTACCAACAGGCGGCAAATACTTGCCCAGTGAGGGCAGATTTTACAAAACAGTAAGTACAAATTCTTGTACAGCTTATATAGCTGCTCTATAGGACATACCACACATATTGTAATCGAAATAAACTTTCACCACAACATACATGTACAGTTTGAATTTGAGAAAGATTATAGAGACCGATTCATCAAGGATAAATCATTTATCCAAAGGCTTGGTTAGAGGAAAAAATCACGCATTTAGTAAAAAATCGTCAAAATACCCAACATACATGTAGTCCAGTGGAGACGGATATTCTATTCGCAGCCTTTCCACAAATCAATCATCTTAAAAGAATTGACGAGAGCAAATAACTGGTGACCTACAGGATTTCTGTCCTGCAGCAAAGATAAGTGCCAGGTTTTTAAGAAATTACAATGATATCAAACCCGTTTTTAATTTCCGAAAGATGATTTGACTGACCAATATAGAACATCCTGGGCTTAGGCATAATCTAATAAAGCAATATGAAGACAGTTGAAGACAGCTGCTGTTGTCTCAGACAAATGGATGAATTATGTTGAACATTTAACTGCGAAAACAATTGCTTGTAAATATTGATATTTTGTGGAAATGCGAACATCAAATGCGGTAATTTATCTAGATTTCAACCTCATCGTAAGTACGGCTCAAGTAAAGGCCACTAAAATTACGGTAAATGATAGGTGTGCTGTTGGGAATATTAAATGGGTATTAGAGGCCCGGTAATTTATACAACGGTCTAAATTCAAAACCTCTAAAACAAAGATTGTATCGGTCTTATGAATCCTTATTCTTTATATTAAGTAATTGAAATTAATCCTGTCATGTCCTAAACATCGACAGTTTATTACTTTTGACAAAAAAAGTTAATATAGACAATACCACCATATCCAAGTGGTGATAGAAAGAAAAACAAACAGGATATTACCATGTCACTGTACTGTTCAGATTGACAAAGTAACACCACGAAATGAATTCCCAAGAAGCGGTCATTCAGCGTTTTTTTTTTTCTTATTTGTCTTACTTTTCATGCAATAATGTGTTAACTTTAAAAATATTTAAAAACAATGATTCAAAATAGTGAAATGTCAACTTCTTATAAATATATCTAAAAAAGGAAAACAGATACTAAAATCCGAATGACCGTTTTTAGTTCAATATGTTGAGATGAAATCTGCAAAAAAATCACTTTGGTAGGTATAATAATAGTCTAGGAGTAGGCATTCCCTTAAGTACGGTATTGCGAAAAATGAAAGCACGGAAAAGAGCTAAAAAGTATTTCCTATCTTTTTCACGACACATTTACCGCTTTCATGCAAAATTTATGGAAGTATTTTTTTTTTTAATTTTAACAATTTACTCAATATGCCTAATTGTTTCAGTCTGTGTAACATTTGCAAACACTTATTGCACAGTTTCTAGCAGTTTTTGTCCTTGAAATCTTTTAACAGATTACCACTAATTTACCACATGTCGTGCCAGTAAGCATATGCTCCAACGAGGACAGTTTACTCACATTCTCAATACCTAATAAACGCAAGCGGTTTATACAGCGGGCATTTCCGATTAGCCCCTTCCGGGGGGGGGGG